>CAUYPK010077303.1:0-62764 GCA_963574355.1 Loris lydekkerianus | reverse complement strand
GATTCTCTTGCCTCAGCCTCCCAAGTAGCTGGGACTAGAGGCGCCTGCCACAATGCCCGGCTATTTTTTTTTTTTTTTTTTTTTTTCCAGTTTTTGGTTAGGGCTGGGTTTGAACCTACCACTTCCAGCATATGGAGCTGGCGCCCTACCGCTTTGAGCCACAGGCGCTGCCCACGCCTGGCTATTTTTAGACATGGGGGTATCACAGTTGCTCTTGCTCAGGCTGGTCTTGAATTTGTGAGCTCAGGAAATCCACCTGCCTTGACTTCCCACAGTGCTATGATTTTAAGCGTGAACCACCATGCCTAACTTACCAGTAAGTTCTCATGTGCAAGTAACGAACTTCATCTGGGAAAGGAGCAACCTGAAGTCCCCCCAGGTACCAGGCCCTGCTGTAATTTATGGTTTAGGAAGCATTTTTTGCGTTATATTGCTGGGTCCTCATGTGGCAACCCAGTGAGAGTACTCGCGGCTAAACTTCAGAAGAAGAAACTAAAGCATAAAATGTTTATTTTTCTCCATGTGAAAAAAATAGTACATGCTCATTATATATTTATTTATTGTGGTATACAGTATAATTTACATATAAAGTTCACACTTTTCATATATACAGCTATATGAATTATTGCAAACATGGACAGTCATGTAACATCACCACCATCAAGAAACATAACATTTGACATCATCCGTGAAGCTTTCTTCATAGTCTACCATCCTCTCTCCTGTCTGCCTGACCTCAGTGTGATCTCAGTCCTATTCCCGGGGTGTTTGTAGGTGAAAGCAAATAGTATGTCCCCCGAGTCTGGCTTTCATTCACCATTACACCTTTGAGGTCAATCTAAGACAGTTGTGTGTAACCGTGTTTTATTCCGACACATTGCTGAGTAGTTTTTGACTGTGTACGTGTCCCATATCTTGTCTACTCGCCCATTGGGTGACTTCTGCGTTATTTCCAGCTTTTTGAAATTTTTTTTAAAAAAGCAGCAACGAACATTCCTGTAGGGTTTTTATATGGATATATGTTTTCCTTCTTTTTCCTCCTTGGGTGAATACTCAGGCGTGGCATTTCGTGTACCCCAAACTCTTTCCTAAGGCAGCCTTATCATTTTGCATTGTTCCAATGAACAACACACAAGCATGTCAGTTGCTCCTAATCTTTTCAGTATTTGGCATTGTCAATTTTTTAAAATAGATTTTTAGAATTAGCTAAAAAAAAAAAGGAATTTGAATTCAATCATAATCCTCTTGAGTCTGGGTGGAATAAATGCGATAATGCGTTTGAAAGTGGTTCTATATTGACAGAGTTCTATAAAAAGTTAGTATATCGGACGCATGGTATCTGGTGATGAATTATAGGTTATCGTTCATTTATTAAAATGCAGAAGGTCAGATAGGAAAAGTCACCATATGGGTTGTTTGTGCCGATTGTATTTAATTTGCTGCATCACATCAGAATAAAAATTGTCTTCAATCATTGTCGTTATAGGCAGAATTTGGGAAACTTAAGCTGTAAGAATTCAGAAATGAGAAATTTCACTGTGGGCGTAATTTGCCCATATCATCCTTAGAGTAAGGAATGAAAATGAAGCTAGAGGCAGATTTCTCCTGCTTTGGTGATCTTGTACTCAGGATGGAATAAGCTGAGTATATCTGGTCATGTTCACCCATGACCATTTATGGAAGGTCCTGTCTTTCAAAGCACGGTCAGCCTTGCCATGGCAGCAAAGATTTCCTTTCTCCTCCCTCTGGTCACAGATGAGCCCTGGGGAAACCCTGTTCGGCCCACCATGTAGAATTACTTTTGCCCTTTCTATCTCTTCAGGAAAGAATAATTGATGGCCTTTGCCACTGCAGATCTTGGTAAACAGCAACTATTTTGAAATTCCTTGTTAACAGAAATTCTTCTTTGAGAAGCAGATCATGGTGGAGAATACCAAACAGATGCTTGAGGAATGAGCTGCTGTCGTGCCTTGTTTTGTCCGGCTGCTGGTGATTTTTATATGTGGTCTCTAAGGAGTTTGATGTTGTTCATCTTTTGTGCCCCATTCTCTTCCAGATTCTCCTTCTTCCTTTTAAGTAGTATCCCCTTCTATCTCAGCCAGGATAGATTGTAACCATTTCCTAAAACATGCTGTGTTTCACATGAGAAAATTATTTGAAAGTAATGCTCTATTACCAGGCAGATGAAAGATGGTTTCATTTGTTTCACATTTCTTTTCATTCAAAATGCCTCAGCTTATTTTCTTAAACAATGCCACGTTGTATTTGTTTCCTACTATTTTATATGTAAAGAAATTGTTATTTACCTATGTCATATAAACTAAGAGGAAATTCACCAACTACTCATTTCTCTTTTTAAAAATAAGTAAGTGTAACATTCTTCAAAGGAAGTAAGTGGACATATTATAGAACTTACCAGAATTTTGGTTTTACATCATATACCAAAGAGAAAAAAAGATGCCCAGTTATATATTAGCAATTGATTTCTCTCTCACTTTTCAGACTTTAATCCCTTCACCTATTAGGTATTTCTTAGTGACTTTCCCTCTGACTCAGCTCTTTAATGCTTTTTCCTGTAGAGATTCCATTTCCATCCCTACTCCAACCTTTTTCTTTTTCTCTTCTTCCTTCTCCTTTTTTTTCCCCCTTACAAAGGTCCCACTCGAGAGGAGAAAAATTAAAGATGAATTATTAAGATAATAGTCTCTGCAGTGGGAGGTTACCTGGTTCTCAGTTCTGATCTTGCAACTTCTAACTTTATAGAAGGTTATTTAACCTCTTTGTGGTTTTCTAATTTGGAAAACTGGGTGAGTTAAAATGCACCTGCTACACGGGGTGTTTGTGGATTCAATGAGTTAATAAAAGACCGGGGGTCATGGTTCATTTCCTGGGATGTGGTCATTGCCGGCCACTGTCAGTTACCAGTTCAAGTCATGCCCTCAGCAGAGCAATACAGACCTTCCCCTTTGCATTCTTTAGAGTTCTGTTGACACTTCTTCCCCTAGGTTCTTGTCTTGTATTTAAGAGGGCGTGTTAAAGATTGTAGAAACAAAACAAGTTTCTTCTCCTTCCTCCCCCCAATCCAGCTCATTAAATGTATTTATCACTTTGTGAAGGGTCCATGTCCTCCACCCTGCTGGCCAAAATAAATGTCAGTGTCTATTATTTGTCATGTATTTGTGACCATACTGAAGAGGGCTAACCCTTAGCGGTAGCTAGCAATAGGAACCAGGCCTTGGAATCAGTGATTGACATATCAGTTTTTTGGGAGAATATTTTAGAGAACAAAATAAGGATCACTATTTCCTGCTCTATCTCCTATGTTATGAGGTTTTTGCAAGTCCATGTACAAATAAAGATTTCGGTACGTTGGAATCATTACAGCGTCAATGTGGAGTGATGTGCCGGGATGGTGCGGAAAGAGTGGGCTTTGGTGCCAGAGTGTCCTGGGTCTGCAGCTTAGTCTGTTAGTTCCCAGATGGAGACATTTCAGCAGTAACATAACCTCTTAGAGTTTTTAGTCTTTTCTGGGGGTGATAAACCCATGTAAACATTTATGAAAAGGATTAAAAGAACCCACAACCAAGCATGTTACACACACAAAGCAGGTTCTCATTAAATGTTATTTCCCGGTCCCCACTCAGGGGCAAGGAAATTATTCTTTAGTACCATATTAATTGGATAATTAGCTCAATTCCTTGCTCTGCAACTGCTTCTTAAGGAGACTAACAGATATAAGTTAAACCAGGTTCAGATCCAACTCTTGGGTAGTCAGAAAAGATGGTGGAAAGTAACGGCTGGAGGTCATTGTACCTCCATGGTGCTGTTGCAGTCTCAGCAGAGGCAGGCTTCAAAGAGAGAGAAAGGGACAGAGGACACTGAGACTCACAGAAAGGAATCTGTTTGCAGAATGGTCATGGGCAAAATAAGTTGATTTGGTTAGTGTTTGCTACATGAAAACTCACCACCAAATTGCAGAGGCATGCAGAGAGAAGCATGCCTTCCATGGATCTGCAGATCAGCGGGGGCCTCGCTACAGCTGCTGGGGTGGCTGTGCTCCTCATGTCTGCCACTCTCCTTGGATGGTGATAACCACATCATGCTACTCTCATGGCAAAGACAGACACACAAAAGGACAAGAGGAAATACATAAAGCCTCTTAAGGTCTAGGCTTGAATTTGCGCCATCTCTCTTCTGCCAACATGGCATAGACCAAAACTCTTACTGTAACCCGCCTGTTACAAAAATTCACAAAGTCTTATGCAACCACTTACAGTGTTGCTCTGCTCCAACAGAACTGTATATGCTATTTAATGAGGATCACTAAAAAAATGGGGCTTTCTCTAAAAGTCCCCTTTAGCCTTCAAAAAACTCAGTGTCCAAATTCTCACTGGGTACTCAAAGCAGACTCATTTGGACAGTGACTATTGTTCTGATCTCTTTGTCAATGCTGTGAATATTTAGGATTTCCAGAAAGCTGAGCCTTTCTGTCCCAGCAGTAGTCTTTCTAGTCATGTACTCACCAAAAAAACCCAAAAAACAAAAATTCAGATTGACAAACCCTAATCCAAAAATCTGAAATTTGAAATGCTCCAAAAAACAGAAGAACAACAACAGAAAATCTTCTCAGCTGCCATCATGATTTTCAAAGGAAATGCTGAATGTAGCATTTTTGGATTTCAGTTTTTTGGATTAGGAATGAATCCTCAAACAGTAAATATAATGAACATATTACAAAATTTGAAGAAACAATCAGAAATCTGAAACACTTCTGCTCCCAAGCAGTTCAGATAAGGATTGCTCAACTTTTTAAAGAATTCTCTCTGAGTTGTATTTCGTATAAACTTGATAAAAGTTTTTTAACCTGGGCATTAGACACTTTAAAACGTGTCTTAATAATACGAATTTATCTTTGCAGCAGAATCTCTAAATACAACACGTTTGAAACTAGAACATGAAACCAATTTATTTTTTTAAATTAAATCATAGCTGTGTACATACACTGGTTTCATAGACCGTTTGACACATTTTCATCTCACTGGTTAACATAGCCTTCCTGGCATTTTCTTAGTTACTGTGTTAAGATATTTACATTCTACATTTACTAAATTTCACATATACCCTTGTAAGATGCACCGCACATGTAATCCCACCAATCACCCTCCCTCCGCCCACCTCCCCCATCCCTCCCCACCCTTTCCTTCCGTCAGCACGGACCAGCTGCAGTTTAGGCCCTGTCCACACTCTCGAGAAATCACCCAGGAATCTGGACTCCTGGGGGACAGGCCTCCAGACCTCAGAGTGAGAGTGGAGGGGAGTGCTGGGAGCTCAGAGTTGCAGGTAGAGAATATATACAGTTTTATACAGTTTTATGCCTGGCAGGAGAACGCCATGGCACCCTAGTAGGGGAGGTAGGTCCAGTTTTTAGAGGGTCTCTCCTGTGGAGTATAGTGGGAGGACCTTTGAACTCTGCTCATTTGTTTGTGGGGCACTCCGAGCCATTCACATGGGGGAGGGAACTCCCATCTGCTTGGTGATGGATTTTGTACTTTTATTTGTATCCTTGGGGTTGAAGCTTGCCTCAGTGGGGTTGATGTGCATTTTTCAACCTTCTGTCTTGGTGCAGCTCTAATGTAACAGGTTACTTGCTAAATTTCTGTCCTTTAACTCTCCTTCTGGACGGGAGCCTCTGTGGAAAGCTGGCTTCAATCAGCCATTTGTCTCTGCCCCCCAGGAAACCAATTTTTAAAGCTTCAGTTTCTATATCCTGTCTCTGATTTTTTTTTTTTTTTTTTTTTTTTTTGGTTGTTCCAGTTATTGGCATTAAAATTATGTCGCACGCAATCCACGTTCTGCAAGTGTAAATATAAATGAAACCTCATGAAATTTATCATGGCTCACTGAGCCACAAGTTAATGTCGTCTCTCTTTTCTGTATCATAACAAATTAATTGTCATTCACTTGCTTAGCTATTCATTTTTTCTTCTTGTCTTTTCCTTTTTTTGTTGTTGTTCGTGGTATTTATAATTGGTGCACCCCTCCTCCACTCTTGTTTTGGGCTATGCTTCAGGCGTCCCCCCCTCCTCTCTGGGTTTTTCCTTCATTCGGAGCTTCCCCTTCCAGGAGGTTGATTATGCCAGTCTTCATCGCAGTCTGGTCTTTATACATCTTTACGTATGGATATTATGCTGCAGAATGTCCCTTTGGTTCATTATATTCATAAAACCATATTAATCTGTGGATTGTCACTTTGGTTCCTTATATTCATGATACCATATTAATCTGTGGATTAAAAGGAAGCAAACACCCTGGATACATTTCCCATGTCTGATTTTAACTATTAAGTGGCAGTGATTCCAACCAATATCTGAAAAGTCTTGGTGACTAACGATTCAGTCTGCTCACGGATAAGGACTTGGGTCACTTGACCAGGCAAGGCACCTAAACTGGTAGAAGTGCTCGTTGAGTGAGAGGGGATTTAAAATGTGAAGTAGATGATGAGGTTGCTCTGGGATCAGCTGGAGCAATAGTCCCCATCGTGTGTCCCACTCTCCTCTTGTAAATTTCTGCATCTTAAATACCATGGCCAAGTAGGATTTTGGCGAAGCTGTGTCTTGATGACTTGAACTTCATGTAAGAGACACAAGAGGATTGCGGTGGAGCAGGATATGCCCTGTTCAGACCCCTTTCATCATACTGGGAAGCCTTCCACCTGCTGGTTTGAGCGTTGGCTCCTAAGGGCCTCCAGCCACTCCCCTTCTCTGCAGAGTTAACCCTCAGCAGTAGGTGCCATTTTGCCAGAAATGACATGCCCTCCTAAGTGGGGCAATGGCCCATGGCTGCCTACATGATGTGGAGTGTATGAAAGGCCAGGTCCCTTTACTCAAGGTGGGGGCAGCTTGTGAGGGTGACTCCTGCCCCACAGCCACTGTGATGAGGCCAGCCAGCACTATCCCTGGGGCCATGTCCTAGCTTGGCCTTTTGCTCTTCCTACTTTGCTGTCCTCACTCCTTTCCTGGCTCAATCTCTAGGGAACCCAAAATAAGGTACTGCTGTGACATTTTTTTTAAAACACAAACATCTAACTTTTATATTAATAGTATATACAAGTGGCATGCTTTTAATACAAATTTTCTTTTTGTAATAATTTTAGACTTACGTAAAAGTTCCAAATAAAATTTCCAGGTACCCTTTATCCAGCTTCCTTGAGTGACACACTGCATAACTGTTGTGTACTTATTCGATCTAGGAGACTCCCGTTGGTACAATCCTATTGGCTAGTCTGTGGTCTAGCCAATAGGATTGATTTTGGATTTTGTCATTTTTTTATTTTTGAATTTTTTTTTTTTTTGTGTGTGTGTGTGTGTTTTTCACTTTTTTTTATTGTTAAATCATAGCTGTGTACATTAGTGCAATCAAGGGGTACAATGTGCTGGTTTCATTTGTCATTTTTTAAAGTAATGTCCTCTTTCTGCTGTGCCGGGGATTGAACATTACATTTGATCGTCATCTCTGCAGATTCCTCTTGATTCTTGCTTTATTTTTCATGACCTTGACAATTTCAAAGAGGGAGATATTTTGTAGACTCGTCTTCAGTTTGGACTTTCCGATGTTTTCTTATGAGTATACTGGAGTTGTGGGTTTGTCAAGAAAATATGACAGAGGCGAGATGGCCTGTTCCTTGCATTATCTCACTGTGTACCTGATGGCAACCCTACTTTTCAATTGTAATGTGAATTTTGATCACTGTAATTTGTTATTTTCTTCCCTTATTTTACTCCTTGGAAACTAGTGATTAAATCCAGAACACACTCAGCAGGAGGGGAATTAAGTTATACCCCTGGAGGGCATGACTCTACATATATTATTTGCAATGTTCCTTTAAAAAAGATTCATCCTTTCTCTCAGATTTATTTATCCGGTCACTTATGTATAACGATACTGACTCAGATTTTATGTTTTGAGTTACAATGAAATACTGTCATAGTTAATGCTGTTGCTAAAACTTGTCCAGCTTTGGCCACTGGGAGCTCTTTCAGGTCGACTCCTATGTCCTTTGACATGCCTCATATTTTTATTCTTTAGCAATTTTTTATTTTTACTTTCTGGTACTATTAGAATGCTCCAGGCTCATCTTTATATTTCTCACCCCATGCCTAGAATCAGACATTTCTCCAAGGAGCCATAAGAACCATTTTTTAAATGTCTTCTGGAAAATATAATATGCCAAACAAAATGTATATTTCATAGAGTGAGTTTATGTTGGAGTGGCTTTCTGGGAAAATACATACGACACAGGAAAATATCACATTCTGGCATATAATTGGCTTTCTCGGGTCTCCTTTATTTTTATTTTTAGGGGCAATGACTTTCCGAATGTTGCACAAACACATTATTATCTAAACTGCTTCTGTTGCCCAATAACAAGTTGAGTTTGTGAATCTGTATCTTAATCGTGCTTCATCAAAGTTGATGCTTACTATTCCCTTATGGCTACCAGCTCTGATGGCTAAAAATGAGAAGGATGTAACTCCTTTCTTTTGGATCAGTCAATTGGGAATTCAGTGACTATCTCTTAAAGAACTGAGCAGACGGCAAAGAGATGGACTAGACATGAGATGGCTCCTCCTTGACCCCTGATGGACAAGAGGGGACCAGGCTTTCCATGCCAGGCACGGAGATTAGGACTGGAACAAAACACACCTGTTCACTCTGCATGAATTTGTTTACTAGCCTTATGACCCAGGATAACAATTTGTTTATTTTTGAGACAGAGTCTCACTTTGTCTCCCTGGGTAGAGTGCTGTGGCGTCACAGCTCATAGCAGCCTCAAACTCTTGGGCTCAAGTGATCTCTTGCCTTAGCCTCTCAAATAGCTGTGACTACAGTCACCTGCCACACATCTGGCTATTTTTAGAGACAGGGTTTTGTTCTTGCTCAGGCTGGTCTCAAACTCCTGAGCTCAGGTGATCCACCTGCCTCAACCACCCAGAGTGCTGGGATTACAGGTGTGAACCACCACGCCCGGCCTTGATTACATGTCTAAACAGTGGGTAACTGAAACTACATGGAGGGATGACAGTTCTAATGTTTTCCACTTTTAAACAATTTAATGTAAAACATTAAAGTTGATGAACATCCCAAGACAATTTTTTTTTCAATAGAAGACTTCACAATTCATCAAAGACTCGCACCTGTTCTCTGTCCTCTGTCTTCTCTCCAGAAATTGCTTCACTGTCAGACTGGCATGTTTTCTTGAATACATTATGTAAATGAGGGAACTGATCATTTGTTGACAAGCTTTAGACTGTAGAGAACTTTTGAATATCGCCACTTGGAATTTCCAAATACTTGCAGTAATAATCATTGCATATGGTGATTTATTTCTGAAACAGGCTTATGGCATCATCATTATGGATGCAGAGAAAATGCTTCTGTTAAATTAAAACAAGTTAAAATGCAAAGCTTAATTAGCAGAATATATTTACCAGTAAGAAATAATTAAATACACATTAATCAATTAAAATAAATGTAGCAGTTTTCTGCCCTCTCTATAGTTAAATTTATTCTCTCCTATTCCATTAAGATGCCTTCTCTTTGTTTTATTCACCGTGTGCCCCTGATTTTGCCTTCCTGTCCATATTCCTTGTTACTCTCACTTCCTGGCTACTTCTCCTCCTATGAGTTCCATGTGCTGGTTTGTCCTAAGGTCTAGGTTCTGTCTTCATTTCAACTATATATTCCCTACAGGAATGAATCAAGCCATACCCAGTCTTCTCTCTCTCATTAAATGAACTCAACATCTACCTTCTTCCTTTGGTCATACTTTAGAAATTATCCACCTTCTTATTTTCTGTCATCCCCTACATCTAATCTATTGGTTCAGCTCCAAAATATTTCTGGAATTATCCGTTTACCTAAATGCATGCAACTAATTCTTTCAATGTAGCACAATGTGTTTCAGGTTCATTCATACTGTAACATATATCAAGAGTTCATTCCTCTTAATTGCTGGAAAGTATCCTGTTGAATAGATATACCACATTTGTTTATCCATTTGATTGGTGGGCATTTAGACTATTTCTACTTCGGGGGCTATTCATAAAAATGCTGCTATAAACACATGCATATAAGTCTTTATGTGGAAATACTTTTCCTTTTTATTAGGGTAGGCTCTTAGGAGTAGAATTCCTAGTTATATAATATATGTTTACCTTTGTAAGAAACAACCGAACTGTTCTTCAAAGTGAATATTCTGTCTTATAGCCCCATCAGCAAAGTGTGACCTTTATCTTTCCCAATGCTTGCCATTTCTGATTCCAATCATTTTTGCTTTATAAATTTTCAAGTCTGTGAATTCTAATGAAACCATCAATTCACATACCAAGTGAATATGAATCCCCTGTGTCATGCGTTTCTACCAAGTTAAAGAATGCTGAAAATGTTGTAGTTAACGGGTAAATGGAAATTATAAATGCTAGGTTGTAAGCAAGGACAGTCATTTCCCAGCTTAGCAGGTCAGCTAAATCTTTCTGATCCACTGAGGTTTACTGAACAAATTAAATGAAAAGGAGCCTGCTTTGCTCTTGCAACCACATGAACAGCTAGGTAGGTTTTCCAATAATCAAATGCAACTCATTATATATACAGGGTGGCTATAAAGTTCATGTACAATTTAAAATAGTTTGCAATTAAAAAATGCACATGAACTTTTTGGCTACCCTGTATATCATAGGTAAGGGCCAAATTAACCATTGTAGGGAGAAAGTGTAAGAAGAGAAGCCAAATAATACAGGATAATACCAAAAAAATAACATCACAGACCATAAAAGACGACAGTCCCTAAAGAGATTTCATTAGCTTTGGAGGAATAAATAATTCCCCCAAACAATTGTAGAATTCTTTCTCAAAGCAGAGGAAACATTGGAATGAAATGATTATCTGGTAATTCATCAACTATAGAAGAAGGTAATATTTCAAAGTTGTCCTTTAAAAAATCAAAAGATTTTATAATAAAAAGGTATAGGTATTACACATGTAGCATTAATAGACTTACTGAACTCTTGTTATTGTAAGTTCAATTTTATCATAATGTCTAAAAGACATTAGCTGGTTATTTAATGAACTAATCAATGTGTTTTGTGTTTTAAATTAATCATTATTTTGATTTGAGGTCAGTTTATATTCCATAGAAATTAATAAGGTCCTAATTAATTTCTACTCTAATGTTTACAATATCTGGAATCTAAAATATTTAACTCGAGTCAACCCATAGAGGCTAAACCTTGCTAGGGGATTTGGGAGTCATTGTTTTCTTCTGATGACAATTTAAAGCAAGGGGATATCTTCCAGAGTTTCCCAATAGTCATAACATGCACAAATTATATATTAACAGAGAAAATGTTAAGTTCGCCATTGCAGGTACTGGGTAAGACAAATTGAAAGGTCATTTACTTTATATTGGGAATGTTACACTTACACAAAGTTCAGAAATATGATATGTGAATACAAGGTAATGAATCATTTTTGGCAGAGGGTAATTAAAGAGATTAATAGTATTCCCTTTCACCTTGACGTTGAAAACAAAATGAGTTCCACGTCTTTATATATCCTGTGTATTTCTCTCCCCGTTACACTTTGTCACCCTCCTTACATACAATAAATATGTATTTTAAGATATAAATGTAACACTTTTTAAAGGCTTACCATATTCTAAAAAGAAAATATTCATAATGGTGGCATAGTCATAGTTTGTTTCGTTTTTTTTTTTTTTTAACATCGATTAACCAAACTCATTCATCACGGATCTCTAAAGCCCTATAGAAAATTATTATAATTGTAAATATTTAACGAAGTATTATAATATGCAAATAGTCCTTTTTTCAACTGACTACCAATGTGACATCTCCAACAACCCAAATGGTCTCTTAAATAGCTATAATATTTACTGTTCCTCTTTCACCAATTCTTATTCTATTCCCTGGTCATGTGCTAAATGCTTTTACATGACCTAATTTAATCCTTCCTACCATTCTATGAATAAATACATTTATTCACTTCTTACAGATAGGGCAACAGAGACTTACTAAGTTTCACTATTTGCTTAAGATCACTTAAAGTGCTCAAAGTGCAAGATCTCAGAATTGAGTCTAGGGATGTCTGATTACATGGCTGAGGAGTAGAGCTATTATGTAATTCTCTCGTCTTCCTGACTCATTATTGGAAGAGGCTATACATCCAGACAGCAAAGTCACATTGTGTCCTCAGGCAAGCCAAGGTCACATGGACCTATGTTCTGCCATAAGACCCACTGTTGGGACCTATTCTGGTGACAGCATACAAAAAAGGAAGCAAGATGGTTCAAATTAGAAAAGAGAGCAGTGGATGAGGACAAGTAATGACAAATTGACTCATATGATTGGAAATTTGGACAATGTATGCCCTAAAAAGTACTTGCATCTTTTTGTGTGCTTCTGGCTATAGGTTCAAATTTCCCTTTTCGAATCTATGAGGCCCCGTGCATGTTAGAGTAGGGATGGCTGAGACCAGGCTACCACTGAAATCCAGATCCCAGCTGTCTCAGATTCTACTAACATTTTTGTGGTTCCCTGGGATGAAACCTACTTGATGATGATGTATCTTTTTATCTTTTTTTTTAATGTGTAGCTGTAATCTTTTGGCTAGGATTTTATTGAGACTTTTTGCCTGCATATTCATTAGTAAAATTGGTCTGATATTCTCCTTTTTAGTTGTTTTGATATCAGGATGATATTTGCTTCATAGAATGTGTTGGGAAAGAGTCCTTCCTTCTCAATTTTTTTGAAATAATTTCTGCAGTATAGGTCTTCTTTGAAGATTTGATAGACTTCTGGCGTGAACCCATCTAGAGCAGGGCATATTTTTGTTGGGAGATTTTTTTATTGTTTCTTTAATCTCAGCTCCTGAAATCGGTCTATTCAAGAAATCTATTCTTGGTTACATCTAGGGAGAGGGTGTGATTCCAGGGGCTGGGGGTAGAAGATTGGAATCCATATATCAATATTTCATCTAACTTGTCTTCAGTAAGCCTACTACCTTGTCTGAGAAAGGGTCATGCGTAAGCACACTGGATATTGTTCAATATGTGCATATTAGGAAATGAGCAGACAGTGGTTGGTAAGTGCATCAGGGTGGCACAGCAGCTCCCAAACTCATGCCCAGAAGACAGAGAGTAGATGTCACTGCCAAGGTAGCTAGAACACGCTCATTTTTCTAGAAATCATGGTGTAGGATGTGGGTAATGATAGTGGTTCCAACTGTTACCCGTGAAAACACACGTATGAAGTGTAATGTAAATGAACTCTTCGGGGGGTCCACTCTCCCTGCACCTTCTGGCTCCCCAGCATCTTCTGAGGATTATGACAGACGTATTTAATGACGAATATCACGCATTTTCATTAAAATGTATATTTCAGTAATGTATTATTTGGGTTAATTTTATGTGGCATTTCTATTTGGGATTAATTTGTTTGATTTTGTGGGGTTTCTATGATAGGTGGAAAGGCCAGATGGAAATTGGACCGGAGATTCCATTCTGGTCACAAAAATCTGTAGTGTCACCGTCACAACCATGAGCTAAGGACAGATCTGCCACACATTTTCTTCCAGTGAAGCTCTTAGAATGAGACCCCTGGATGAAAGAGAGGAACTCAGAATAGATCTGAGATTTCATTTCTAGAGAATCCTGGCAGGGAGGTTCACAGACTGTGTTTTAAAATAATTAGATACAATCACTTGCTCTACAGTGTGTGTTACCTTGGAAAAATTTTTTTTTAATAAAGACAACTTGTTAAGTGTCAAGGGAAACATTAAAATGTGTTATTTTCAAGGAGCAGCAGTGAAACTCAGCCCTGGAAACTGTTATGCCAAGTTCTTTAGTTCTTGTTATGGGCACAATCACAATTAGGTCAAAAAATATTTGAGCTTTTTTCAGAGCAAGTCACAATTAGATCCTAATTTGCATCTGAGTATTATCCAGAGAACTGTAATGTTTTCAAGAATGTATTGCTTGAAGGGAATATAGATGGATATTGGAATAGAAGATATTGGCGTCTGGGTATGCAGGTAGATAAATATAATCTTCCTTAGCTGTGAAGCATAATAAAGAATGAAAACTGTAATCCTTTTCTGATTTTAGATTTAATACATGACAGGAGAGGAAGTAGTATATTGTAGTATTTACATTTAACACAACCCCCTCACAAAAAATATCAGTAGGTACGAAGGCTTATACAGCTGAAGGATGACAGTCAAAGGCGGCGTTTGAATACCTCTCAAGTTTCTTTGCAGACTCAAGAGTGATCCTGCTCCCAGTATGTGACTCGTGGGTTTCATATCTTACTGTATAACTTCCCCCACATAGAACTCTGATCTGCAATGATAGAACAGGCAGCAGCTTAAAATGATATTTAATAGTTTATTATCACTGGTATACAAATAAATATACCGTATATATTCGAGTATAAGCCGAGTTTGGGTTTTTCAGCACAAATTTTGTGCCGAAAAAAACTCAGCTTATACTCGAGTATATACGGTAAGCTGGAAGTTTCAAGAACACGTTCATTCCATTAATCTTTCCCTAGGACGTGTACCTGGTCACTTGGCATCTCGGGGCATTTACTCGGCTTTCACACAGCTAATATCCTGCCTCTGAGCAAAAGTGTGTGCTCTTGAACTTCTTACACACACCTACTTTAATGATGGAATGGAGAAAGGAGGAGAAGGAAGACAGAGATGCTTGCCAAAATGTCACATTGTGTTTCAAATCAGGGAGACACAAATAATGATACTACTGGCCTGGCCGTCTGGGGGGAAAGGCTTCAGAGAACGTTTGCTTTGTCCAATAGCCCTCATTCATTCTCTGGTGATTGTCTTAGATCAAATAGGCACGGGAAGTTAGGAGTTAGATGGACACATCCAAAAAGAAGTAGCACATTCTTGCCTTTGACTAATTTCCTGGCAAGTTATGTCCTGCTAAAATGCAAATCCCCCTTTCCTAAGCTTTTTTTTTTTTTTTTTATTTTTATTACCTTATATACTGGAGTATAAGCCGAGTTTTTTCCGGCACAAAATTTGTGCTGAAAAACCTGAACTCGGCACAAATTTTGTGCTGGAAAAAACTCGGCTTATACTCGGGTATATACGGTATATAAAAGAAACATTTTATGTTAAGGTCTACATCTTTCCCCCTCCTAACCCTTGATGTAAATTTGAGTCTCGTTGGTGTGTGTATAAAAAAAAAAAAAAAGTTGAGCTCCTATGAGGTCTGAACATACTCTTATTAGTTCAACTTTATTTGAGTCCCAAGTAATTTATAGTCTGTCAAGGTGCTCAAAGTAAATAGAACAGCTCTTCACATAAGGCAGGTTTGTTTGTTTATTTGGGGTCTAATGTGAGATGAGGCAAGTGAACAATTCCTTTAATTTTATCTGGTGGTTTCTATTTATTTAATCCTTAGCACCCAACATAGTAACAGACAAGCACAAACACTTCTCTATTTTCATGCATCTTTGATCTTTCTGCTGCTTATTGTTTTTTTTTTCCTCCTCTCCCCATGGAGTCTATAGGGGTTGGTAGCAGAATGGGAAGGGGGAGAGAGATGTTGAATAACTCCCAACATCTCCCTAGATGTGGTTCCAAGGTAGATGTTTTCTTGTCAAAGTGGCCACACACACGTGCGCTCACTAACACACTTGCTAACACACACACACACAAAATTCTGTGTCTTAACAATTGCTCTCCTTTCAGAGTTATGCTTAGAATATAGAGAGCAACACAATTTATTTTAAAAATCTGATATCTATCTATTGTCTTTTTTTGCCCGCCACGTATAAATCATGAAAATCGAAGCAATTGCGTTTGCGAAAAGTATATGACAAATATTTATGGTTGAATAATAAGCTGATTTCCTCAAGCAAAACCTGAATAAATGTAAGATAATGAGTGTCGGAGAAAATAGAGGAAATAAGGACAAAAACTTTATATTTATTTATAAACTACACAATAGAAAAAGATAAGAACATGGGTGTAAAGCTTCGTCTTCACCAACAGACCTCAATCTCATAGGAAATGTTTTAAATGACCTTACTTATTTTAAGAGCAAAATAAGCCATTTTATCTTTTTCCCCCTAATTTCAAAATGCCCAGAGTCTCATTAGTGCTGTTTCGGGTGTTCTATTTTTAGAGTAGTGATGAAAGCTATTTCACATCTCTGAGAAGTGATAGCGCAGAAAAAACGGGATCTCTGCACCCCAGATACTTTAAAATGGAAATCCCAGTGGCAGTTCTGGGAGAAATACAGAGAAACCATATGCACAGACATACTCTCTTGAGCCTCAGCAAACTTTTCAGAGTCTTGAAAAACACCAAGAGTAAAATTTCCTCCAGTACAGCTATGATACAGTTTGATCCCATCTAATTTTATTTCAGGACAATGTAAAGGAAACCAGGAAAAAATCAGTATCTTCTGACTTCTGACACTTCCTTGTGATTCTGTCTGGATGGCCTCAGATGAATTATTAAAATCTGCCCCCAGAATTATTATTCAACTCAGTTCAACTATATTCCCGTAGTAGAAGGGCATAAGGGTGGATCTCCCTAATGGCCTCTGGGGGCTTCATTACCCTGACAACTGTTCCAGAATCTTCATCGGCAGCGATGAGCCTTGTCCCAGCTGACCACTGCAGAGGACAGAAGGAAGGGCCCAAGACCATTCGTAAGGTCTGAGGAATGAGAGGGGCCAGTTGTACTTTTCAGCAAAGGAATGCCAGATTTCTCAGGCAGGAATGGGGCATAGACACGGGAACTAGCAACATTTCAAAGTAATATTTGTGCGTCAATTTTATCCCTTCCAATAACCCACATCACCACGGTAGGATCCTTCTTAGATACCAGTTGTCCTGGCATTTCCAGGACTCTTCTTGTTTTCCAGATAACCAAATTCCCATTCTGCCTCCACTCTTCCTTGGTGATATTCCAGGCCTGACTTCCCTAATTTACATGCAACCTTCACATCATGAATCCTGTATTAAAACACAAAGATACCCATTATTTCTTTCTCTGAGTGTATTCATAGCTGTCAACTTGCCTACATTCCTTGAAGGTAGGGCTGTCATCTTACTATTCATTCTGTTCCCAGTTCCTAGTACAGTATGTGCCAAATTGTGGCTCAATAAATATAACATTGGACAAGTGAATTAATTAAGTAATTTTCAAATATTCCAAAGTTAACGTAAAATCTCTGAAGGCCTTACAGCATTGGGAGGTCAGCATATTCCTCCAACCATTCAACAATTACGCCCTGAACCAGACTAGTGGGATTTGGGGAAAGGTTTAAGATACAGCTTTGATTATTACTTGATGACTTGGTGTCTGAGGAGGGAAAGAAAGGATTGCAAATAGAGATTGTATTACTTTGAGCTTTGAATGTTAAAGGAATTAAAAAAATAGGACAGCTAGAGTATGAATAATTGAATTAAACCCAACGTGCTTCAAAACCATATCACGTAGTTATGCCATTTGTATCCTAAGTTGCACATGGGTCCACTAGGAATGTACTCCGCTGAACACCGTTTCTCACTGGATTTTTCCCTTTGGGGGTCAGGAGGTCCGTGAAGCTCATATAGGAAACTGCTCAGCTCTCTGCAAAGGATGACTAGGTGGTAGAAAATCTCTGCTGAGGAAGGTGAAAGGGGAAAGCATGAGACTGGCCTAGGAGCCCTTCCCCCCAGCCCTCCATAAAAAGCATGGCAGGTTTCGAAACCTAGGCTTGGAGCTCGAAGAGAGGCTAAGTAAGTGTGATTATTTATATATTTTTTCGTTCCCTCACCTAAACAGTGGTCACTAGCAAACACATACACAAAATGATTCCACAGTCACAGTTGCTCCCTGACCTTCATGAGACAGATAACCTTCAAAGACATGAATCTATGAACAGCACAACCCTCCTTCACCCATCAATACAGGTCAGATCTAACCCGAGATCAAAGATCAAAGCAAGGCAGAAATCCGAGCCCCAGATTTTGCAGGCTTTGACTTCAAGGCAGGGGTTAAGGGTTCTCCTTTTATTTCCTCCTTAGTTTGACTGGTTACCTTCTTCAAAGGACTTGGTTACATCAGTCTCAAGCTCTGCTATCAACCTACTTCCAGAGAAAAGGGAAAGCTGAGTTAGTGCTAAATTGGCTCTGGTTTAGGCCAGTCAAATAGCACAGTTGCTGCTCTTGAAAATTTAATTTCTGAAGCAGCAGGTTGCTGGGCAAGGCTGCTACAGAGCTGATTCCCTCATGCGGTTCTTACATTTGGCCTTCAGTTATTCGCTCAAAAAACCTTAATTTGTGGAGAATCGTAATGTCATATATTTCAAAGAACCTCAGTTCATCTTGAGAAACTTCATGACAAACATCTCCCTTGCTGTATAGATTTTTTTTTTTCCCTATAAGAACACATACAAAAGGCATTTCTACTTTTGCTTTAAAGGCACAAAAATAGAAGTAGCTCAAAATGTTGTAGATTTAGATGGGAGTAAATACAGAAAGTCTTAGTCTTAATATAATGGTGCTGATGGATAATTAAATTATTTTCAGGCGGACTCTTTAATATTTCCCATCCGATGAAGGAAAGCGTGTCTGTTCTTCAAAAGAGACAGATATTTTCCAAGCAGTAAATATTAGGAAAACCATGGATGGAAGTCCTCCAGTGAGCCCATGTTCATGTTCACGTTCACGCGGTTGAGAAAGAGCAGTGATGAGGGAATTGTTCTCAAACTTGGGGTTGATGGAGGACCTGCCATATGACTGCAACAATGTTCTTTCTTCACCATTCATATTCCCATTTTTCACCCCCAAATGTGCTGTGATGAATACAAAATAGTAAGTCAATGAGAAAGTTTAGTTCCGAGTGACTAAAAAAATTACAAAAGAACAAATGTAGCCAGAGGGTTTTGCAATTGTACTTTTACTTGTCAGCAAGGAACCCATGTCAAATGGCCTCCCTTCTTTCCCCGAAGGAATCATGAATGATTAGAATCTTGGTAATAAAAAAAAAAAAATCAATTATAAAACAGAAAAGAGAAATGCTAGCTAATACTTACTTCACAATCAGTAACATCAAATACAACAAGTTCTTTGTTTAACTCTAATCAGTTTCCCATACCAGGGCATGTCTTTGAATGGATCAAAACGTATGTTACAACACATGTGTATGTAGGTCCTTTTGGACTCCCTGTTAACTCCACATATACAACATCAGAAAAGTTGTCTAATAGAAGGAAAGTACGTCCTAACAGGATATACCAGTAATAGCCTAGTTTTGACCCATGTGGTATCACCACCTTCCTGCTAATCAGTTTGTGTGTTCTTTTAATTACATTCAATATCCAAAGAGAACCTAATTAATTGCAATGAGTATTATCTTTAAAGGTCTGTTTATGTAAACAAAATATGATCATAGATAACATAGCTCCCCTGGATCTCAGGCACGCTTAATCGTAATATTGAAAAAACAAAACAAAACAAAACGGAAGAAGGGGGTGGTGCCTGTGGCTCAAAGGAGTAGGGCACCGGTCCCATATGCAGGAGGTGGTGGGTTCAAACCCGGCCCCGGCCAAAAAAAAAAAAAAAGGAAAAAGGAAAACAATCACAGGATTGTTTCATATGCATACTGAATCCGAGATGGCACTATTTGGAAATAAAGTTGACAGCAAAAAAGAAACCTGAGGTATTTCGACTTAGAGAGGTTTATACTTGCTTCTTGCTACATCTTGTCACATACATGAAAGCAAAACTTATGGAAAAGTAAGCAAATCTTTAGGAAACTGTAGTATTCTGGCATTGTATTTAATTCCCCTTTAAGAGGACTTTTTCTTTTCTCTCCTGGGATAAAATTAGCTGGGAACTCGGCTATCTTTTTGTGGTTTGAAGTTTTATTCTTGTTTACTCTTGCTCCTTGTTGCTGGGAGGGTGGTTCCATTCTAGATTTTTCCCTTGAGTGGGAATAAGAAGCAAGTAAACTGAACATGCTAGTAAATAAGTATACACCAGAGACTTGAGTAAGGATAAGTGCGCGTACAGAATAAGCTCCCTATTTTGAGAGCAAGTTCCTGGCAAAGTGTTCAGCTCCTAGGAGGCCTTAGGTAAAACCACTGATACCTCACTTGGTCTGCTCCTAAGAGCAAATACAAGGTGGCCAGAACTGATAGCTACTAAATCATCAGACATGCAGTGAAATCTATAGTTTTATCTGTTCTTTCTAGCAGTATACAAATGAGTATGAAAATGCTGACCAGCATTTGCATAGCAAAATGTAGTTTTTAATAGCATAATAAAAGCTTTGCAGAGGTTACATTTTGGTACGTTCTGGTGAAATGAGGAACAAAGACCGTGTCCAGCAACAGCAAATGTAGCCGGAAGTGCTGTTGTCTTATTCTTCCAAGCTTTTTCTGTCCCTCACCCATTTGGGTAATCAATCTATAGTGAAATGCTATTTTTTACACTGTGTGTCTCTTTGCTGGAACTCCGAAGTCCCTGGGCCTTTTTTTTATGAAGTCTCAGTGGCATTTTGAGTATAGCAATGTTATTTCTTATTTGGGAAGAAATAAAGCTTTAACTCACTCTTTACCTTTGGGTGTAAAACATCAATAAATGTTCAAAGATCAAACAGAACATCACCCCTCAGTTCTCCCCCAGGAGAGAGTTGGTGGTGCATTCTCCTAGGCACCGATGGCTTTGCGTAAGGTCCTCCAGTGACCAAAGAGAAGGAACATTCATGGAGACCTCGTAAATTGTGGGTACAAGGGTGGCTGCCATTATTTTCTCTGAAGGAGTATTTGGTACAAATCTATTCTGGAAACACTTGTCAGAAAAAACTGTCAGAAAGGAGTCACCGAAGTGGTTTTCAACATGTCACAGCCAAGCTTCCGTAACACAAATATCTTGGGATGAATTCTCCGCTTGTGTATAAGTATTAATGTTCCGATGGTTGTTTCCTAACATCAAATCATGAGTAAGATCTGTGTTTCTATGACGTCTAGATTCAAGCCTTCCTCAGTTTCCGTTTCAAAGTATCCTTTGCTACGGGGCTCCTTCTTTCTGCAGATTAAAATAGTATTTTCTTAATAAGAGAGACTTGAAGGACTATTATATTTTGCTACCCTCTGACCCTATCAAAATATCACTTTAGAGCTCTCCCTCATACCTGAAAGCTTAGGCGCACGTAGGCAAGTGAGCAGTACTGGAAAGTTCTAGCACACACGCCTAGGCCTTGCCATTTCAGCGCCTGTTACACTGTGGCGGGACCCAAAGGTGTCCACGTGCTGAACCGTGCAACTGTGTGCATGTTATGTTGCAGGGAAAAAGGACTTGGCATATGTAATTAGGATGAATAAACCTTAAAACAAGGAAACTATCGTGGATTATCTGGGTGGATACGATCTAATCACACGAGCCTTCAAAGACAGACACATTTCTCTAGCTGAAGTTGGAGAGATGGTGCCAGAGAGAGAGATTGATTGATTCAAAGCAGACAGGGGCCCTGCTCACCAGGACTCACCAGGGCTGAGCCTACACGGAAACCATGAGGAGAAACGTGCGGAGTGAAGGAAGTCTCAGTCCCACAATGCGAGCAACTGAATTGGGCCAACAACTTGAGTGAAGTTGAAAACTTATCCCTAAATCTTCTGGGAAGAAACGGAACTGGCTGAAACATTGATTCCAGCTTTATGAGCTACTCTGTAGAGGCCTTAGAGGGCTCATACTGTTTCTGGACTTCTCACTTACAGAATTGGGATATAATAGGTATTAGTTGTTTGCAGCCACTAAAGTTTTAGTTATTTCTTGGAGAAAACGAAAGCACAGACCCATCTCCAATTGCCAGATTTCTCTGAGGGCATTTTTTTTTTTTTTTTTTTGGCTTCCAGAGTCCACTGTGCCCCACCAGGCTGAGGGCCGAAAGTGTTGGACACCTGATAAGGGGTGTCTTTCTCAGTGTCACTGGGGACCTCCCAGCAGGGTGAGGTCCAGTGCCCCACAGTAAGACATGATAGATAACACTTTTCCTTACTGGATTTCTTCTCTTCTGCGTCTTACCTTCCTGATCTTGTCTGGTGTTTCTTGATAGCAATTTCCAAATACACAACTTGCTCTTAAATTTGAGTCTCAGCATCTGCGTCTGGGGTGCCCCTCACTAAGACAGCAGTGTTCCTCCTGTCTAGTCTCTTTGGGTAAGTTGTATCAGCTGATAATTAGAAGAATATCAATAGAGGTGTTGTTTCTTTGCACACACGCCTTGTACATCTTCACTGTCACCAGACCTTTATCTCCATCATCTCATTTAGTCCTCTCCACAAAAGCACATGGTGGTTGGAAACTGGATGTATTCCTGTTGCGTGGATGAGGAAACTGAGGTCGGAGGGATATTACATGACTTGAGATTTCACATGCAATACAGACTGGAAGAGAGTTGTCCGTGGCATCCATGTGACTTTAAAACCCGTGCTGCCCAGCGTTGCTGTTTTGCTTCCTCTTACTGCGTGAGTTTGAGGCACTGATGAGTCTGCAGGAGACATTTTTATGAAACTCAATCCCAGCATTTAGTACAGGCGTCCTCAAACTTTTTAAACAGTGGGCCAATTCACTGTTCCTCAGACAGTTGGAGGGCTGGACTATAGTTAAAAAAAACAAAACAAAACTATGAACAAATTCCTATGCACACTGCACATACCTTATTTTGAAGTAAAAAAACAAAATGGGAACAAATACAATTCACACTGCTTCATGTGGCCGGCGGGCGGCAGTTTGAGGACGCCTGATTTAGTACTTGAAATAGACGCTGAGAAGGCAGCTCTTCCCAGAGTTTTAGGGGGTCCCGCGTGAGAAATGCTGCTTTAGATCACCTCTCAGTGGTGGCCCGGTTGTTTTTCTGCCCCATCCTCAGTGCCCAGCCCAGCTCCTGACACAACACCAGTGCACTTTTACCGGATCTAGGGGTGAGTCTCTCCTGTCCTCCATGGAGTGCACGTGCATTGCTTGGGGACCCGGCGAAGCTCCCTTCCATCTCGTTTTCTTTTTCTTCCTGATGTCTCCTTGGGATGATGCAATTTTAATAAAAGGAATCAATCAAATTCTCAGAGGAGAAAAAGAAACATATGGACACATACCACATTTTATTAACCCACTCAGGTACTACATTTTCTTGGGCATCTGGGTTACTTTCACATCTTTACAATTGCGAATTGGCTGCTATAAACGTTCAAGTGCAAGTGTCTTTATGATAAATGACTTTTTTTCTCCCTTGGGGTAAATGTCTAGTAATGGAATTGCCACATCAAATGGTAGGTCCGCTTTTAGTTTTTTCAGGCATGTCCATACTACACAGAGTTTGTGCCACTTTGCAGTCCCACCAAGAATGTGTAAGGATATTCCTTTCTCCTTGCAGCCAAGCCAACACTTGCTGTTTTGGAGACTTTTCGATCAAAGCCATTCTCGCTGGAACCTCATTATGTTTTTTTTTAACATTTAATTTTTATTAAATCATAACTGCATTGATGGGGTACAATGCAGAATGCTTAAATCAAACGGATCAGCCTCAAATCTCCGTAGTCTCTGACGCTAGGTGGTTAGTTACTTAGCTTTTCTGGGCTGCTAAGTGCTGACCTAAGCTGTCTCTGCTAAGCGTGTGTGCAGGCAAAAGAGAGAGGTGGGGAGTGGCCACAAACAGGGCTCTGCTGTTTCATGCGGACACCCTTTCTTCCCTGGTGTATTCCCCACAGCCTGTTTCACCACACTCCTTTAGAGAATCTGGCTCAATATTTATATGCATTATTTTACTCTTTTGTGTAATCTCGCAGGAGAAAGCTTCACAGATGGATGGCAGAATTTGGCAACAGCAAAAAAATAAAAGTTACTCAAGCTAATGCACTGAAAGAGTGATAGTGCTACAATAACAATCTGTTCCATCTCTCCTAGTTTATGCTTAGTCGTACCTGGTAACCACCAAAATGTGCTAAAGCATAGAGTTCTGCTTTTTAAAAAAAATTGGGCCTCACAGAATGTGGCTTCTAAGGCCCCAGGGATAGACCAGCATGATACACACAGATCCACCTGTTTGGGGAGCTCAGAGCTTATTATCTTGGCAGCTTTGGGAAACTTAAATTTGACAGATACATTCGTTAGCTACCAACCATAGCAGCATACCGCAGACTGGTTAACTTAAACAACGTGAACTTATTTTCTGCCATTTATGGAGGCTGGAAATTCAAAATCAGGAAGCGAGCATGGTTGGTTTCTAAAAGGATTTTGTGAGCAGAGAGCATGCACACTGCTATTCCTCTTTTTATGAGGTCACTAATTACATCATGAGAACCCTATCCTTATGACCTAATGAACCCTAATGACCTCCCTATTGCCCCATTTCTAAATATAGTCACGTTAGGGGTTAGAAATTCAGTATACAGCTTTTAGAGTGATGCAAGCATTCAATCCAGAGTAACAGATTTTCAACATCAGCTTTTCCACTAAAAGTGCAACCTTTAGAACAGAGACACAGAGTCTCTTTCTCTGAATTTTTGTGACAACTGTGTAAGGTGATACATGAGTTTGTGTTCCAAATCGCTCACCCGTAATGGGAGCTGGATAAATGTCAGCCCTCTCCTCCACCTCGGGAGAGCACATCCTTGGATCTAGTCACTCGTCTAAGATAATAGGCCAGTAACATTTAACCTGGAGGAAATACCAACTGGGGGCCTACGTCTCCACCATCTGGGTCTCCGCTTCACCCCACATATGTATATAACAAGCTCTGATCGAAAGTTCCATGAAATCCTAGCAGTTTTAAAATTCTCTACCAAGGCTCCTTTCATGTTATTAATCAATTTACTTCTTCAAATAATTGGTGTTTTACACAGTCTGCAGAATTTTAGTAACACACACACAAAAATTAAACCTAATTAAAGATCTGAAAAGTATACTTAGGCCCCTATTTGATTAGGCTATTACTTATAAATTATAAAATACACATTCTAATATTTCTTACAACTCTTCTGGTAATTTTCATTAGAAACTATCTAGCACTCATTAGAACAGTGCTGTCTAATTTCAGAAAGTGAGATAAGTAGCTACAAATTGGGTTGAGAGTACTCTTTAAAGTAGATGAGTTTAAGCAAATTGTTGTATTATCCTAAAGAACGTGGTAGGGCTGCTTTATTCAGAAAGTAATTATTAATAATTATTTGTTATCAATTTACTAAGAATGAAAGACTGAAAGAAGGAGCAATGTACTTAATACTTTAAACTTGAATGAGGTTCTCTCCTAAGCTCTGTTACCCCTGGTTTAACCTGGTAAAATTAGCTTCTTGATGGACCAATCCGTTGTCATAAACACTAGTCATAGATCTTTATTGATCATGGCCTTGGTAACCATGACTTAAATTACTAGTTCATAGGCTAAGACTTTGAACATAACCTTGAGTAAAAAAGGAAAAATAAGACAGTGCAAAAACACAGAGACATTGTTGGCTAATTAACACCTTCACAGACTTTTGTTTTCTTTAGCAATACTTCTTAGATACCCTAGTATTAAGTTAGCAAATTAATGCGGGAAGCTGGCAAATGCTTCTTTCCAATTTTACTCTGAATACTTTTCAACTGCTAAAATCTTCTCAGAGTGTCTGTCCAAGCACAGTTCTTTTTTTCTTTTTTTTTGGGGGGGGGGAGCTAAATAAAAAAAATACATTAAGCTGCAGACCTCATTTGAATGATTTATTTTAAAACATTCCTGGAGAAAAGAAAGAAAAATTCTTTGGTATACAGAATCTATGTCTGAAATCCTTTGGGAAGATACAAATTTATTTTACTCACATAATCTGGGCAATAAAATTATGGCATAATCATGAAACATTTTGTAAAATAATGCCTTGGACCTGAGTAATGCAAATCACTAGGCAATTTCCAGATATACATGTTATTTGCATATTTAGAACAGGCTACCTCTGGAAATCTATTTTATAGAAGGACTAGGATGTGAGCACAAAGAAAATAAGGAAGAGTTATTAAGTGATTGCTATGCTGCTCTTTGTGTCTCCGTTCACATTGATTGACAGCTTTTTCTACACATTATTTTGCGTCCTGTTACCAATGGACCCCCTGCCCCATGGGAGGATTCTCAGTAGAAGCCACTAACAGGTGAGAGGGAGACATGGGGTTTACAGCTTACCCTGATCATGATGACTAAGAAATACTGGTGCCATTTATACAGAGACATAGTTGGGAAGAGTTCTAATTTAAGAGATAATATAATAAATTCATATTTGGAATGCTGTGCAAATCATCCAAAATTCAATTTCTAGAGTTGTTTTTTGTTTTTTAAATTCCTCTCTTAGGGGATATTTCCACCAAGAGACAGAAGGTAACAAAAGGTAAAGGTAAAATCTGGACACGTTTAGTGTCCATAGTGGTAAGGGCAGGATGGGTTTTCTAAAGTTTAGGGCAGGTTCCAACCACTGCTAAAACACATGTGCACAAACTTCGCCCTTAGATCACACAAATCAATAATCTTATAATTCTAGAGAGCAGAACTCTGAAATGGGTCTCATTGGGCTACAATCTAAATGTGAGAAGGGTTTTGTTCCTTCTAGAGGCAGGGAAGAATTCCCCAGGGGAGATTGCTTTGCCTTTTCCTACTTCTAGAGACCACCTGTGTGCCTTGGCTCATGGCCCCTTCCTCTGGTCTCAGACTAGCAGATGCATCACTCTGAGTTCTGACTCTGCTGCCATATCTTCTCTCACTGTGACTCTCTTACCTTCCTCTTCCCTTTCTAGGAACCCCTGTTACTAGTTTGGGCACATTTAGATGATCCATCATAATCTCCCCATTTTAGGATTCTTAATCATATTTTTTTTTCTTTATTTCAAACTACTATGAGGGCACAAATTTTTAGGTTAAATTGTTTTCACTTTCAGCGTAAAGCTCAAGTTGTACAAGAGACCCTCCCCAGGGGGTGTGCTGAACACCCTGGCAGTATGTACCTTAAGTGAGATTCTGCAAACTGCCCTCCCTCTTCCCACCAATCATCCTCTTCCTCCTCACCCTCCCATATTGCTAGACTATATTTGTGTTTTATTGTACGTATGAGGGTGTAATTGTTTGTATATTGGTTTCATATTAGTATTGAGTACATTGGATATTTGAGCTACTCTTGGTACAAATAAGAAGAATGTGTTTCAACTCCATCTGAGTAAACATAAAAGATGTAAAGTCACCATCTTTTTATGAGTTGATACTATTCCATGGTATACATATACCACGATTTGTTAATCTATTCATAGGTTGATGGGTATTTGGGTTACTCCCATGAGTTGACAATTATGAACTGAGACGCAATAAACATTCTGGTGCAAATGTCTCTTAATCATATTTTCAAAGTCCCCTTTGCTGTATAAGATAACATAGTCACAGGCCCTGGGGATTAATTAGCATTTGAACATACTGCATTGGGAGATGGGGAGGTGTCACCATGCTGCCAACCATACCACAGATACTTATAAACTTATAGATGTTAATGAGACTTCAAGATGGGGAGGCATGGAGAGAGAGTCTCATTCAAATAACTTCTCTGCATAAGGGAAAAAAAATGTAAGATGACTGACAGGAGCCATCTCACTTTGCCCTATTTGATCATGAAAATATTTTTTAGACTTTAAGTTGAAATATACATTACTGGGTATGCATTACCGATACTTTTTTTAAGTTGAAATTTTCATCAGCTAAATGCATAGCTTTTACAACATATATAAACTGATGAGATTTGATAAACATACATGTGGTAACCATGCTGGTCAAGACAGAGTAATTTTTCCATCATGCTTAAATGGAAATGTTGGAAAAGTTCATACTCAAGCAATAACTTCTTATTCCAAAATGTTTTAAAATTTAAATCATAGCTAATTAATTCACTATTATGTTATAGATTGCAAGAAAAAAAATGTATTTCATTTCCTTACCTTCTCCTGTTTCTAGGGACTGTCTTCTAGCACTCAGGTCGGGGTCCCCTTTATCCATTTTCTAGGTGGTAAATGTACTATATTTACTAGCTAGTACAGGAGGCGTACAAGGGTTGTCCAGAAATAATCCAGCCATGTAATATGAAAAATAGGGACATATGTGGCTGGATTCTTTTTGGACAGGCCTTGGCTATATCTCAGAGCTTGCAGGGAATAACTGTGGAATGGCAGTTGTTCTGTAATGCTGTGGATATCATGGAACCCTTGCCAATAGGCAAGACTGGGCTAGCGTGGTCCTCGTAATCAGTGTGAGAGACAATGAGAGAAAAGTGTTCCCAGATGAACCAGGAGAATGGATGGCACCGAAGCATACTGTTGCTGTCATTACTGAGCTAATCAAGAGGAAAGTCTGGGCCAGTGTTCTATGTAAACAGGAAAACGAGGCAAAACCACTGCAAACGACTTGAAGGTTGGACGTCAGAGGCCCTGGCTAAGAAAGCTGAGCATAACATCCCATGTGGACGACGATGGCCTCAGATAGAAATGAGGGGGTGCAGGTGAAGCAGGTTGCTGTTGACAGAGGGGTGACCTGCCACGCCTCTCTTATCAGCATTTTTATGGCCTCACACGTGGAGAAAGCAGAGAGTTACATCTAACCAAGTCATGGTCATAGTCACCAGGAGTTATTAAAGCAAGAATTCTAAACTGTGAACAAACCACTAATCTGTTTTGAGGAAATTACTGTTCATAAACTGAAGTTCATGATATGTATAATTTTAAAGTTAAATCAGTACAGGTGTTTGTCGAGGCTGTGGGCTTTGGTCTAGGGGTTGAACTTGTGCTTGCCCTACATTAGCTAAATCACACAGGATACGCTACTTAACTTTCCTAGCTTTGATTTTCATGATGTGTAAAATGGAGATGAGGCTCATTTCACTGGTTTTTTATGAAGATTAAATGTGGTCGTAGATTTAAAATATGTTCAATGTCTGGCCTTGCACTGGTACTGGCTCCCCAGTGTTTTCAGTGTATTAAGAGTATATCTTGTCCTTTCCTGTGTATTATGATTCTTGGTTACTTTTTGGGTCATGGTAACAGGTGTTGGATTGATAGATTGAACTCCAGAAAAGGGGAAAAAAATACAGAATGTGACCTAACACTCTTGGAAAAGTAGAGACTTTCTATTGTAATTCTGGATGGTAGACTTGACTCTTATTCTACAAAGAGAAGAACAGGAGAGTCGCGCCATACCCAGGAAGAGGGTGTATCTTAAGTAGTTAACACGAGCATGAGGGACAGTGTTCTGCTGTGTCAGTCTGGAGTCATGGGTAGGAGTGCTGTGGACAGCAGGTACCCTTGCATATCTGGCTGTCTCCATATTGTCTAATCCTGCCAGCAGGATTCTTTTGGAACCAAGAATTCTCTATTCTCTAGGGTTGACTGATGCTGTCATCTCAAGGAGATTGGAACACAAGATATATTCCTATCAGACACAAAAGGCACATATCCTTAGGTGACAATCTCTTCTAGTTGCCTGAGTTTATCCCGATGTTCAGAAGATTTGACATTGCTGCTTTATATAGAAATAATCAAGTGACCTTTTTTCTTGTTTGATTTGTGATCATTTTATCAACTGAGAATACACACGTATGCATACAGACAGACATAGAATGTTTACATGTTTATAACCCCAATTTAAAAACCATAAAACAGTGGTACTTAAAAATAATTTAGTAAGCCTGAAGTTCTTATAAATACAGTTTAAGCACTTAAAACTTAAAAAAGCCCATCCTTTGTGAATAAATATTTTTAAAGAAATTTGTAAGAATAAAAATATCTGCATACAAATTTTGGTTATCAATTCTTGTTTTAATGGAAGAACGTTTTGTCACAATCTGATGGGCATGGTTACTACAGACATTTTAGCATGATGGTTTTATGATTTACTAGAATTTGTGTTTAATTCTTAAATGTCTTCAGAAACAGTGCTCAGAGTCCTCTGGACAATCACAATATGTGCTTCAAATGCATGAGGGAAAGAGAGCAAAGCTATTAGTGTCAGGAATTTCTGGTCATTTAAATTTTTCACACATCAGTGGAAGAATAGATTTCTTACTCCTGAAAAGCACAAAGACTACTTGCATATTATAGATTTGTCATTAAAACACAACTCTAGATTTCCCTGAAAACTTATGTAATTAAAGGCGTTTGCATGTGTATAATTTTTATGCATTCAGTAAAACTTTCATTTTTTTTTTTTTGGTTGAACTTTTTAATGACCTTATTCTAGAACATTAAATGGTATTGAGTTTTGAAATGTTAGCAAAGGAACAAGTCCCTCAAAAATCAATTCGATCGATTTCCGTTCATGCAGATGCATTAAGTTTTACATTGCTTCCGAGTGGATTATAGTCAGACTGAAGGCTAACTCTGCAGATTCTGTTCCATCCCATTACCCACTCACAGTTTTGCCAAGACTGTATCAGGAACATTCTAGAACAAACAGTATGACAACATGAAGTCTATCAAGTAGCTTGTTTTCCTTTTTAAAACATTTAACAGAGACTATACTAGAATGAATTACATCAATAAGCTACAAATACAAATGTGGCACTTCTATTGAACCTGAAATAGTTACTTGGATTTAACATTTAAAACTATGAGGATACGTGCCAACTTCCAATATATCCAGCCAGTGAAGGGGAAATTGAGCTCAATGCATGTATTTATGTATTTTTTTTAACGTTCCTGTAAAGGTAACACCACCTGTCTTGTGCTGAGTTGTAGTCAAGACAGGAGACCTGAGTGAGGGCAGCCAGCATCCTCACCTCCATGATGGATCGAGTCACAGGAACTCACCTGACTGCTGCCTCCCCAGTCCAAGCCATCCTGTAATTCTGCGACTTCCTTTAAATATGCTCAGGACCTGGGGCTCCCAGCAGTAGGACGCTGTCATTCAGAGCAGGCGCCTGGGGCCTGGCCTGTGTCTGCAGTGACGCCTTGGGAGCCCCAAGACCTCTTCGGAGAAGCATTGAAGTACTACTGCCTAAGCCTTAAACGTTCCAGGGACTTGGCTGGAAAGAAGCATTCTGGGAAAACCAGGGAGATACCAGGAGCCACAGGAGAGTGCTGTGTGGCATCAGCTTGCTGAGGGAACGCAGCTGCTGGGCAAATCCGGGCTTTGAAGAGCCGCTGGCCTTTGGGATGGACAAGAAAGAAGAAGAGCAGAAGGCCCACTGTGCATTCCAGACCTCTGAGGAAGCCCATGTGGCTCCCGCTGCCCCAGCCCTCTGGCCTGTCATGGAGGCTCCCTGTGTCAACTCCTCCTGCTTGGGGCTTTCCCTACAAGCTTCTCTAGCTCCTCAGCCTCGCCCGTGGATGCCCTTTGGTCTCTGGACGGGGTATCTGTCTCCAGCCACCTTGAAGCCTTGGATTTGGTTGAAGGGCACACCCAGCTTCTGTCCCCTTGTGGGAAGTGAGCACCCAGCCCCCACAGCCTCCAGTCTGTTTCTTCACCTGATGAGTCCTGCTCTTCCATACTCCTCTGCCACCCCCAGCAGCTTCCCCCAGACTCCAGCCAGCTCAGCATCCTGGGCTGCAGTGGGGGGGCCGACTGGAGGGGCTCCCTACTTAAAGAGGCGCAGGACCTCTCCCTCAGAATGGGCCTCCAGGTTCAGTATCTGGGCACCCTTGCCGCCCTGCAGCTCAGAGCTCCGCCCTCTGCCCCCCTCCCCCATTGAAGACCGTCAGCTAGACCCCCACTGTCCCCGACCCTCCCGGCCACCTTGCAGAGCCTGCCGCTGCCTTTTTGAGCCCTGATTGCCACACCCCTGCCTTAGTCCCTGTGACCCTCCCCAGCAATCAGAGACAGGTGTCATGGACCTCAGAGAGCTGAGGGCCCTGCCTGGGGGTTCCCTTTGTTTAAAGGGTCTCAGGTGTAGCTGCCCACTGTCCTCAGTGCTCCCTGCCCACACGCCTGGCAAGCCTCCTCGATTTGCTATCTCTCTTCATTTTTTTCTTTTACCCCCAAACTCTGGTACCCTCCTGTAACGTAAAACCACAAAGTACACAGAACTCATTTTAGAGGTTGTATGCCTGGGTATTTGAGGGCCCACAGCAGACCTACAAGGGTGTCTCCGTTCTGTCTCCCATGGTGGCTGTACCCCCACTCTTCTGTCCTAATATTGTGTATATTAAAGTAAACTTTTTTATTAAAATGGATACCTGAGTTGAGATACTGACCAATATCATCTTTTGGCTTTATTCACTGCTACGTCCTGATGACTTTAAAATTTCCTATCCCAGACGTTGCTTCCAGGCAGCAAATCTGCTTATTGAAATAATTTTTAAACCATTCTTCTTTCCCGGGGGCTTCCGTACTCACCTCTTTGTCAACAGATCATTTAGCGTGTCACTTTCCCCCAAGTCCTTAGGCTGACTCCAGTTCTCATCCTGTAACAAGTGGCCTCGCCACTTGCCTCTTCAATCTCCGCCTCACTTCTTCGTCTTATTCCACCCCCATCCCATTTCTCCACTTTCTGTATTGTTTTTAGTAGAGGGAGGATCTTAGTCACCTATGCTGGAGGGTGCTCCAGCCTCTAACTCCTAGACTCAACTGATACTCTTATCTCAGCCTTCCCAATAGCACACTCATACCTCCTCAACTGGATAATTCTTATTTTTTTGAAGAGTTGGGGGTCTCACTTTGGTGTCCAGGTTGGCCTCGAACTCTTGGCCTCAAGAAGTCCTCCCTCTTCAGCTTCCCAAAGTTCAGGGATTACGGGCATGAACCACTGCACCTGGCCCACCTTCCACATTTGATTAATGGCCAAGACCCAGACATTCTACTTGTGCACTAACTTCTCAATCTGTTTCTTTTCTCCATTTATCCTGTGCCTGCTTGATAAGTAATCCATCACTTATCTGGATTACTCTAATGAATGTATAACAGATGTCTCTTCAGTCCTGTCTCCCCCCAACTTTTCTTCATGGGGTTATTACTAAAATCTTAGAAAATAAAAATTGAGCCATATTATCTACCTCTCCCCCCGTGATTAAAGTCCTTGACTGACTTCTCTTAGATTTCAAAATCAATTTCCTTTTTTCATTGTTTGGCAGGCCCGGGCTGGGTTTGAACCTGCCATCTCTGGTGTATGTGGCTGATGCCCTAGCTGCTGAGCTACAGGCACAGAGCCTCAAAATCAATTTTTAAGATAAAACAAGAACTAAGCTATTAAATTTTGACTGAAATAAAAGGGATGCTGGACTCCATTTTCCTCACCTATACAATGGTAAGATTTAATCTGATTAACTCTAAGAACCATTTAGTGCAGTGGTTCTCAACCTTCCTAATGCCCGGCCTGTTACCAAAGGAACATAGCGGTCACGACCCACAGGTTGAGAACCGCTGATTTAGTCCCTCCAAATTCTATCACCATAGATAAAGAGTGTACACCTTCTATTACGGGCACCAGGAACCCGTCTCTCACCACTACACACTGTCTCCATCTCTTATACTCTCAGCTTATAACGGAAGAGACAGCCCAAAATAATTATTGAGTCTTAAGATAATTCTATGAAACTAATAATATCCAGGGAACACCAAGAAAGTAGGATGCCCTGTCTGAAGGCTGACTCGAGAGGGAAGCGTTGGTCATGATTTTACAGAGGCCCTCTGACCATGTTAGTACATTCCAAGCTCCCTTTATATTCAGCTATTTCACATCATCATAACAACTCAGATGTGGTGACCAATGACTGGCATTCTAAAAGAGGCAATGAGGCATTTTATTCTTGTCTTTGAAAGTATTTATATTCTTGACATTGCAGCTTATGCATAACAATACTATCAGCGGAGCAAAGTTCCCTAACCATTCTAACGTGTGTCCATGTGATTCAAATCAACTCAAATCTCTGTTTGCCCAGTACATAGCAGATAAGAATCTCTGACTTGAGGGATTGACTTGCATTTAGGAAAAAGGAGAAGACAGGAGACCTGTGAAACTAGACAAAAGGTCAACACAGATATCAGAGGGGAGCCATTAGCATTCTGATAATCGAAATTATTCTGAACATAATTATGTTCAATATGTCTTCAGTATACCTTTTCATTTTTAAAATACAGTCATCAAAACTGGAGAAATTTATTCAGAGTTTCTCCAAAGTAACCATAAGTTACACAGATGCTACATATATGTCAGAGTTTCTTGACTATCGACTTCTTGCGCAGGATCATTCTTTGTTCTAAGGGGGCTGTCCTGTGCTTTGGAGGGCGTTTGACAGATTCTCTAGCCTCTACCTACTAGCACCTTCCCCCTCGTCCTGACAATCAGCAATTTCTGCATCTGTTGCCAAACATCTCCTTGGAGTAGTGTAGCAAAATTATCTCTAACTGAGAACTAACGCAGATGGGGAGAAGTGATCGCTTTGTGGCAAGTGACAAATTGTTGAGCTATTTTTTTAATAGTAAAGAAGAAATTCATGTTTATTCTTTTCCCAAAGCATGAGAGTAGTTTTTATATTTCTAGGGAAAATTTAAAAAACTATATATATATGTATATGTATATATATATATGTATATGTGTGTGTATATATATGTATATATGTATATATATATATAAACAGTGGTATTCTCAACTCAATGCAGAAATATTTTCTATTAGATCTTTGAGTAGGAATGTTTCAGTAGAAAATGTTTATTCCTATTGCTGGCCCTCCATGGTAATCAAAGGGAAGTATAATGTAAAGATATTAGCTAAATTTCAAGGACTAATGATAAAAACATATAAAGAGAAATAGGAAATGGGTTCTCCCCAAGGCAAAGAGAGATGGGGGAACAGGACAAACCAAACAGGAAAATTAGACTCCTTCTTCTCTTTTTCATTTATTTAATTAAGCCATTATATTTCTTACTATGGTCTAGGACATTCCTAGATCATTTTTAAATCTTAAATCGTATGTTCTTCCTTATAATTTAGGGAGCTAGATGCTATGAATATTTCTATTTCGCAGTTGTGGAAACTGAGGTTTATAAAGGTTAAGTGAGTTAGAATAAAATCACACAGCTAATAATTGGCAGAGCCAGGCTACGGTTATGGAGTCTGTGTTGTTAACAACTTTGCCTTCAGAATGCTGAGATATCACCTTTAGCACCTACCCTCAACCTCCCTTCCCCAGTCCATCTGTGCTTCCTGCCTGTCCGAGGTCAGACTCCCTGGCATGCGTACTCTGAGACTGAGCTTTGACTATATGAACTTACTATGCGGATTCCTGATATCCAAATCTGTGGGAGGGGAAGAAAGGAAGACAGGGAAGGAGAGAAATTGAGCTATGATACATTCCCAAGGAAAACCTCAGCTGATCTCGTTAGTACATCTGCAGGAAGCTTCTTCGTGGAGTTTTCCCCCCTTGTATCTCCAAATAAGCCTTTTATCAACTCATAGAGCAGGCACTGCATGGAGGCTGTTCCCCAGAGATGTCATTTTGGACAAGGCAGCACTTTCAGCCAAGGGTACTGCTTAGAGACTCCACTGAGAGGTCAGGTTCAATGAAACTACTAACTCTGCCCTGGCCACTGCAAGACAAACAGAAAGGCATTGTATTTGTAGCACATACTGGGGAAATGAAAAGAGCTGGTGGGAGGCAGAGAAGGCCACCCTGGGACTGCTGATCTTACAAGCACCGTAGTGAATCAAAGCAGTACCAGGCCGTCACTCACTGTCCGGAGGTGAATGTGTCAGGGCAGATTTGTGGGCACGTGCTGCCGTAAAGGACCCCTGTGCTCATGTCCCTGGATAAGACACTTTCTGCTTCTGATTTAGTTCCCTTCTTCATCTCAGAAGCCTACCCCTGGCTACAGAGGTCCCAGGAACAGCCATTCCTTGCAGTTTCTGTCCTTCAATGGCCAGGCAGTGGCCTGCTGACCTGGATTTCAATTGTAAGAATTTGGGACAAATCAACCAGAACTGGTATTGTCTCATAATTTCACAGCTTTCCCCCAGAACCTGTTCAGACCGAGTGCACTGTCCTCCAGGGCTGGTGCGGTGACCCGAGGGCTTTCTGTCATGTAGCCCTGCTGTCTTTAGCATGAGGGCCCCAGGTCTGCTCGAGGACAGTCTTCAGTTCACAGTGTCATCTTCAGAAGTGTGGTTGCCTCTGCAGAGGAAACAGGTCTTGTGGCTGAACTTGGTCCCTTTATTTCTTTAAATAAAACTGCATTCTACCAGCTTCCATCTGGCAGCTCTGGGGCTCAGGTCCCCTTGGATCATCACTGTGGACTCTCTGACGGGTGGTTGCCTCTGCAGTGTCTTCAGCCATGAGTGGAATGAAAGAACCCAGCACAGGGGCTGACCTGGGGTCCTGTTGGGCGCCAGCATTAAGACCACAAGTGTTCCCCATAAACGTGGAGTGGTAGCAGGGCTTGGACCAGGCCTACTGCTGGGGTGAGGAGGGGGCCATGTTTATAAACCATTTATGTGTTTGGCAGGGACAGTGGCATTTAGAAGTTCACAACCTGTTTTGCAACATACATGACTGGCATCTCTGTGGGTGTGTGGAAGATGAGAAAAGTGTCCCATCTGGGAAGAGTGAATGCTCACCTCTCAGGTCCGGAGAGCTCAAGTCGCAGCAAGGATGGACGCTTGTCTCAGGGCCGTGATGCATCCTGGGAGCTGCAGAGGGACTGCTCAGACTGGTGGCTGCCATTCGCTAAAAGGCTATAGGTGCAAGATGTGGAGTGATTATCATAGCAGAAAGAAAGAAGAGTGGGGAGGGCATACAAGACGAATAGTATCAACAAAGACAGCTCTACTTGAGGCTTGCCAGACTCCTGTGTTACTAGGATCACAGACCAGAAGCCCCTGTCTTTCTCTGAACACCAGGAAATCTTAACCAACCTTGCGCCTAGGCTTGGGGCATCAGTAGCAGCTCCCTCATAATTTTTGCATGGTTTATAGTAAAATCAACCACGGAAGTGATAATTCAGTTTAAGTATACTTTAATATATTTGTTGAAAATCCTTGCCTCAAACAGAAAAATTAGCCGCCCATGGTGGTGGGCACCTGTAATCTCAGCTACTCAGGAGGCTGAGGCAGGAGGATCATTTGCAGTCCAGGAGTTTGAGGTTGCTGTGAGCTATGATGCCATGACACTCTAGCCTCAGTGATAGAGTAAGCTCTGTCTCAAAAAAGAAAAGAAAATTTTATGGCAATGTCTACATTGTGTATATACTCACAAAAGCCTGTTTTTTTACCTCAATTATTAATAATTCCTCTTTGTTGATTTTCCTGATATTCTCTAAATGGGAAAGAAAGTTCATTTAATTACAGCTGAATCCCTACTGTATTATTGTTGAAGCAAAAAAAAAAAGAAAAAGTTTTAAAATGTTTGGTTTTAGGTTTGAATGTTTAGACCCAAGATAAAGCAGAATGAACACTAACATGTGTTATAACTGTGATCTATCTTTCATAAGAAAGTGTGAGTAAATACAAATTGGTTTCATAGAAGTACATTGGATCCTTTTTCTTCCATTTTTGAAATACTTTACATAGATCACAACAATAGCCCAAGATGAAGAAGAGAAATGGAGTGGGAAGGGCGGGGATGAGGGAAGGTTTGATGGAGGCAGGGTGGGATCACACCTACGGAGCTTATTGCAAGGTACAAGTCAAGTCTATCAGATATAGGATATAAATATCTTAACAATAATCAAGTAAATGAGGCAAAAGCTATATTAGTTGGATGCAAGCACTCCAAATTATATAAAAAAAAATCAACACATTGTACCCCACATACGCATAAATGTATTCATGATCTATGTGTATATAACTTAATAAAAAAAAGTTATATATGGTGATTTTAGCTAAAGTTACAATATAATAATTATTAAAGAAACAGTTCCTATCTTGCTTTTGAAGCAACAAATACAATACTATGGACAAGTTGAACTTGATTGCTTATGCTGGCAAACATCTATATCAAATGTTGGGGAAGAGAAATAATAAACTGGGTCATATTGGTGAACTTGGAGTAAAGACCACTAAGTGGCTGAGGCCTGTTGCGTTTTCTTCATTCACTCACTTATTCATTCAACAGTAGTTGACCTAGTGTGTGCAGGACACGGGGTTAAACATAGTAGGAGACACAGGCCTAAAAATGAAAGGTCAGATTCACTTTTTGAAATATACATGAATGTTAGTCCTAAGCTAATGCAAAGATATCGTGGATTATAATATGATCTCATAAATATTATCAACCTGCAGGATTCTTTAAGTGTTCCTTCCTCCTGTTATGGACAATCATACCTGCAGGAAATTCAGTTAGGAAAACTTAATACTTTAACTTGAGACTGAAAAAATCAATCACAATTAAATAGGTGTTTAAATGTTAAAAAAACACATTGTTCTGTTTTTCTGGCAACTCTTAAAGCATTAATATCATGTGTTAAATCAGAACACAAAATACTTGTCTTGCTTTTTTCATGTATTAAATACATGATATTAATTTCCTAAGGCTTATAAGGAAAATAAAACTATTCTCAATAATCAGCAGATATTAATATATCTCATAAAACTAAGTACACGTAAATTCTCTACTATCTCCTATTTTTGTATTACAAAGAAAAGAATGACAAGAAATATTTATGAATTGTTTTCAGTATTAGTATTCCATATGGGGGATGGTGGTGTTTATTAAGATAACATCTTAACTCATTAATTAAAAAAAAAAGTAAGGTGAGCAATTGCATTTGTCTGTGGAAAGTTAATTTTAGTGCTAAGTGGAATAAATTATTGCTCTTAAACAAAAGGGTATAGAGAGGGGGTTCTAAGCATTTGTAAGGGTAGAACACATTATTGCAAGGAAAAAATGCAGGGGATGAAAACTATACTGGTTCAACATTTTGCTTAAACATAGATGTTCTGGTGAAGTCTACGGAAGCCCAGATTGGTTTGCCCAAGTTATTTCTGGCAGTGTTTCCTTTTGAAAGTTTAACATTTACTTTACCTAACAAATGGAAGAGTGTTACCTGGTTCTTTGTACCCTTGATGAATCCCCAACAATTAAAAAAAAAAAAAAAAAAAAGTTAACATTTGAAATCTATAGCAGTAAGGGTGACAGAAGTTTAGTTTTTTTGTTGTTAACTTCTGATGATAGTCTTTTTTTTTTATTTTACTGTATTTTATTATCTAGAGAAATTTTTATTTTATGCAAAAAAAAAATAAATAAATAAGAAGCCATGCTGGGCCTTTTAGGAAAAAGATGTAAGAATAGCATTTGTTCCTAATCACAATATGTTTTTTTATAGGTTTATATAAACTGGTCCATCTGTCTAGGGAGCGGAGCAAGAGAAATCATATCACTGAGTAATTTATTTCTTTTTCACACTTGCTCTGCAGCGCCTGTATGACTGCTATCCAGTTGGCAAATAATTAGTTTTTGATTTTTTGTGATATTTCAGATCATTAAGGAATCTACTCAACATTTTCCCTGGGTAGCAGAATACCACGTGTCTTATTTAGTCTGTGTGACTATGTGAACATGCAAGTGCCTCACTGAAAAAGGGCAATTCAAAAGCCAGATTTAAACATTGCTTAATGTTCTAATACTGGACAGAAGAGTCATTTCACTAGAGAATCAGATATTTGTGTCTGCAGTGGTGTGGTGTGGTACAAGATTCATCACAACTGCATTCACTGTGTGGTCATAAAAACAACATATTAATATTTAATTGAAAGTTACATGAAACTGTGTAATCTGTGCCTTTTATTGTCAGTTCCTAATGATAGTTTAGAGGGAAGTAAACATTGTCATGATGGAAAGTGGCCCACATATCAAAGTTTTACATTAGAAACACAAATTTTGAGACTTACATGCTGACAGATAATGACAGAATTGACAAATGTTCAGGACATGAGGAGGATACCTGGAGAAGGGTTGGCAATCCCAAGTGGAATTAACACAGCAGCTATTCTAAAAGGCGCTAAGGTGGATGCTTCACATAAATTGCTGCTGTGAGCCCATGCTGGTCCTTCAAAATGAAACATTTTAATTGCCATATTAAGGGTGGGAAAAAAAATAAGTCTAGAAGATCAGTAACCAAATCCAGATTATAAAGCAACAAATTACAAGATTTTAATTCAAACCTGAATCCATCTCAGTCAAAAGCTCATCATATCTCCATGCTGTCTCTTATTTGATCAGAATAAGTATAATATATCCTTTTTAAAAAATGCTTTTAGAATCTATGCAGTTTCTAAAACCTAAGTTAAAAGGATTCACCTTCTTTAAATTAAATACTGTAGACTGTTTGGAATTCAGTCTCTAACTTAATAGTTGTTATTACAAACCTGCACATCTGTGACTCATAACAACCATAGGGAGTCTCTAGGTGCTAGGTGGGGTTCATTCATTTGTCCTTTCAGTAAGTACTGGAAGTCTACCCCACATAGCATACCGTGCCAGGTCTTGGAACATAGACTCTGCTGGGACAAAACAAGGTCAGGGTTCTCAGGGGGTATAAGCAATGTCTTGGCAGTGAAGTGGGCTCTCCAAAGGGGATCCAAAAAATGATGATAGTAAGACCAAGTTAAAGCAGCAAGACTGGGCTGATAGTGACGGTACCCTGGTGATGCTGGATGTTACCATTGTCTCCATTGTCCATCTCAGGAGCACAAAGCCATGTCACAATTTCATTCCCATATCCTTACTAGCTGTGCAAGCAAGACACGTTTTCATAGGTGTATTGCCATTGTATATGTTTATTTTTTTAAATGTCTCTTTATGTCCTTTATCTTGTCTATCATTTTTTAAAATTTAAAAACCCTTTATAACTGGAGAATATTAATCATTTGTCTAATCTATAACTACCGGGATGCCAAACAAGATGCACACAGACTACTAGATGCAGTATAATTAATTTATTTAGAACACGTGGCTGGCTCGGCGACCATAGTACAGTGGCAATAAGCCTCCATGAAAGTGTGTCCTGCTTGAACAGGTAACGAGATTATGGGAAGGAAATCTGTGTGATTTGACTTTGTGCTCCTTACCTAACGACAGAGAAGCAGCCACATCAGTGTGCTGTCAATCTCAGCCCAGTCTCACTGATTTAACTTGGTCTTATCATTGCCTTTTTTTTTTTTTTTTTTTTTGAGATTCTCACTTTTTCATCCTGGGTAGAGTGCTGTGGCTTCACAACTCCTGGGCTCAAGCGATTCTCCTGCCTCTGCCTCCCAAGTAGCTGGGACTACAGGCGCCTGCTACAATGCCCGGCTATTTTTGGTTGCAGCCATCATTGTTGTTTGGTGGGCCTGGGCTAGATTCGAAACCACCAGCTCAGGTGTATGAGGCTGGCACCCTACATGCTTGAGCCACAGGTGTCGAGCCATCATTGCCATTTTTTGGATCCCCATTCAAGAGCCCATTTCACTGTCAAGACACTGCTTTGTAGTGCCCTGAAAACCTTGACCTTGTTTTGTCTTAGTAGAATAAATTCTCAAAGGGGAAGAAATTCAGTGGTGGGAACCATTTTCCTCTTTGCTAATCACTTCCTAACTCTTTCATTTGTTCCTTTCTGGAACTGACATGTTGATAGAGATAAGGAAACAGAGAAGTATATAATGATACTTGTGCTTACATCAGCTAATAATTCAGAGCCGCCATTCTTCCCTTCTCTCATTCACTCATCCCCGAATCTTCTGGTTATAAGGACTGACTTACAACATCTTGCAAACCAACATTGTTTAAGATGGTCAATTATAAACTACCTTGGATGGTAACTTCTGTTAACTTTTTAAAGGTGCTTCTGTTATGTTCTTTATCCAACAGAAATCATTCCTATCAGTGGCTTTCATTGGCATCATGCAACTGTTACATTTCCAAACACTGTCATGGTATTTTGAAATACTTTTCCTTTTTTTTTTTTTTTTCTTATGCTGTGAAAACCACAGTTCTATTTATCACAGTCTGGGGTCACACAAATTGAGGAACTATTCACTATATTGTGATCATTTCAGCCAGAGGGGGCAAAGGCTTCTGTCAATTTACCTGCTACCCAAATGTTCAGAGTTGTAATTAATTAGGAGGAAAGAAGGAAGACACAATACATTTCAGAGATAAATCTAGTCACCGAACACTTCAGCCTATCTTATAATTTTCCTATTTCTATAGCAACTGACAAATTTCATGTCTGCCTACAAGTTTAGGAACAGAAGAAATCATAGAACAGATTTAAAAAATATGACAGCCAAAAAGAATATCTGACATTTGCATATTTGTTGTGTCAAAAAGCTTCTACAATACTGTTGGACTCAAGAGTGTTGAAAAGTATTGAATTCCTGAATATTTGTTCCACTTTATTCTTTTCTGAATGACCAGGGGAACTTAACATGATGATGCCTTTATTTTCCCAGAGCCCATTGTAAGTTTAAAATCAGTCATAGAATCATGGCACTTTTTATCTAGAAGGACAACCTAGTTGTTCACCCTCCAGTCTTTCTCATGACTTTTAATATAACCATCGCTTACTCAGGTGCTTAGGAACAAAACCCTGGAAATCAGTGTCCTAGATAAAACCTACATGCAACTACCATCACTACTGTCATTCAGAATGGCCCATTTCAAGCCACCAGCACATCTTCAATTCTTTCAATTATTAATGACTATGACCCATTGACTGGACTCACCACTTCTGCTCCTAATACCCCAGACAAGTAGTCTCAAAAGATGTTTTACAAACATCCATGGGTCATACTGTCCCCATGCTTAAAACTATCCAGTGAATGTCTTTATCTCATGATGGCACCATCAGCTCCCAGGAACAAATTTCTGCTTTTCTTCTTTTTATTCATTATGGTTTAAACCAGTGTTTTTCAAACTTTTTAAAAGGTACCCTTGAACCTATAGTTAAATTTCCCTGGCACACTTAAATTATGTTGATCAAAAAAGAGTAAAAATAAGAATATACCTACTATGCTTGACATTTCTTTCAAAAATAGTTTAATTAATCTTTCAAAAATTTTATGGCACACCTAAGATCCTGTCAAGGCAAGCCAGTGTGCCACAGCACACCATTTGAAAATCACTGATTTAAAGATGTGATTCCAATTCTTAAACAAGCCCAGCTTCTACCCAACCTAGTGCTGCTGGCCCTTAAATAACTTTCCTTCATCATTGAGGTCTCAGCTCAAACTTATGTCCTTGAAAGACACCTTCCTCACGAACCCCGTTAAATAGTCCTCAGCATGCCCTCACCTGTAAAGTATTCTCACTTCACTGTTTCAGGGTCTTCATAGCACTTATCACTATAGAAATGGCCTTGTTGGCTTATTTTATTTAACTTTAACTTTCCTTGCTGGTCTCCCTTATATGAGAATGAAACCTCCAGGAGAGAACAAGCCTCTTTCCTTCAGCCTCCTGGCTGTATTCCATCTCTACCACTTGCCTGGGATATACTAGTTGCTCAGTAAATTCTGATAGAATAAAATACACTCCTTAATTTCATAGATACGAAATTCCCAGACTAGGATTTTTATCCCAATAAGTAGACATAGGAAAGAAATCCAGACCCCTGGAGTCATAGTCCAGTGCACTCACAGTGAGCCACACTGCCTTTTTCTTTTATTACTTGAGTCCTATGGGCATTTATATTTGGTGGAGAATTGGAGAGCTATAGAAAGTGCCCAAAGGACAAGAAGGAAATGAAAAAAGGTAGTCTTAAGCTGACCAATCATTCCTGAACTTTTGACTACCAGGTTTTGATTTGAGGATAAAAGACGGTGGGCAAAATCTTTTGTCCACATTCATTTGCCCTGGAAAGAATCTAAAGAAATGGAAAGTAAAACCTCTACTTTGGAAGAGAGACTCCTGTATTCTGGGCTATAGTTGGTCTATACAATTACAGGCTATACAAGGGCCAGACTCGGGTTGCTTCAGCCAAGGATGACTTATTCTAATAGTGTATGTTTAGAAGGAAAATGTTAATAGCAAACAAAGTAGTGACTATCCTCCAGCCTCTTTCTAAATAAAGGCTGCACATGGGGTGGAGGGGTCATGTCTTACTGCTTTCTGGCCAGGACCCATCTTTCAACTGGACACCTCACCATTCTTTATCTCACGTGACTCAAGTGGTATTGTTAATTACAGGGCCTTTTCTGCCTTCTGGCAAAAGCACGGTCTCCTACCCAGATTTAATCCACTGTCTTTGCTTATTTTCCTGTCAATAGTGAGTGGTCATCTGCCACCACCCCCACCCCCCCCATGAGGCTACATTGGGCCAAACAGAACTCACGAGGTTTTGACAGATTATAGACGAAGAATGCTGCTCTATTTTTTAGTCCTTAAAATCAGTGAAAACATGAGGCTGGATCCTCTTTCAGTTGTCATGGGGGAAACCTCAAAAATGAGGACAGGAACATAAAAGCAGGGCTCAACATTAAACATATATGAAGACATACTTACAGGTTATAAACTGCTGGATGCCATTCGTCCAAAAGCCAGTATCACTCTTAGACCAACTATGCAAATAAGAATTTTTGTTGTTGTTGTTGTTTTTGCCTAATCTATGCTTTGTTTGGTTTCTGTTGCTTATAGGCAAAACATTTTGACCCTGCATTTAATGTTAATAAATATGAGGATATCGAGAAAGTTCCATTATGGAATATCAAAATGTTATCCCAGTGAAATTCCGTATAGTATGACTTACTGTGATTTAACATATTATTAGTCCTTGGCATTTATTTCTAGATGATTTTGTTTGATTCAAGTTATTGACTGGCTATTTAAAGTACCTATTCATTCATCAGAAAATCCTAGGCTGAAATCAACTGAGGTAAATTAGTATATGAGTATTTATAAGAAATATATGTTCTATCTCACCAATGGAAATGTGCAAAAAGAAATCACACTAACTACTGTCATTCCTGTTCTAAACATTCTCTTCAAGAATATATTTTCATGGGTAGAGAACTCAAGAAAGTTGATCTTTACTTTAATTCTAGCAGACAAAGCTCAGTTTCATCTGGAAAATAATTGTAATCCTGATGATAAATTTCTCAGAGGAGTCTACTGATTCAATACTTTGAGGCAATTAGTGTTCTGCCCTCAGTTTTCTTGTTACTGTTTTTGAATGATTAATACACAGTCATTGACTAATAATTTCTTTAGTGGAATTGGATTGCAATGTTATTGATAGATTTAGAAATGGGACTTGAAGATACATTATCATAACTGTAGAGCTTAGAACATTAAGCCAATGGGGCCAAAGGAGAAAAAACATGTATGTAAATCTACTGCTCAACCTCAAAATAAAAATTATGCATGACTGACGAAATAGTCAAAATGACAAATCCTTATTGGTAGCGGGGCTCAGATATTTGTAAAAGTCTCATCCAACTGGAAAAATGAAAGGGGAGATTTTATAAACTACATCCAGATTCACTCTTATGGGCTCTCAGTTCTCCAAACAAATTGGGTATAAGGCAAATTACGAGATTAATATTGCTTCTAATAAATATTGATTTTTTAAATGGATTTTTTGGTACAATTCCAAGAAGAAATTGTGTACCATTGAGACCAAAGAGACTCAGGTCCTTTGAACTCTAAAGCAATTGTTTAGCACTGTGGACATAAGCCAAATAATATTTTTAAAAATGATCGAGGTTACATTAGAGATTTTCCTAAAGATAATGGAAGTTGAGATGACTTATATCTACCTGGAGAGATTCATTAGGGTTTTATATGATGACTGCAGAAGATACAGTTTTCCACTGAAAGGACCAGGCAGTTAAGATTGTATTTCCTCAGCATCAGACAGTACACCATAGAAGGGGAAAACAAGGTAATTAATAACGGTATTAAGAATCTGTCATGATTGTCTCACCTGTGCCCCTTTATCCCAGTAGAGAAGCTATTACAATGGAGAGGCAAGGACACACATTATTTAAAATATGAACTTGAAGGGATACTCTAACACCACCATAAATTCAGCTGGGTATGTGTTCTTTCCTTTTTTTTTTTTTTTTTAAATCCTCAGTTGTAATAAAGCAAAATGTCTTCAACGAAACAAGGTCATCTCATGGTTAAAACACCAGAATAGTTCCTAGTATAACATTCTACATTTCTATGACTAACTTGCACAGATTTTTCATAGTCTTAATTTTTTTCATCTATAAAATAAGAAATCTGATTAAATGATGTTAATATCCCTTTGTGTTCTAGAAGTGGCCAGATTATTATCTGTGTACACATTTGTAAGACTTTTTAATAAAGAGAATATACAGAAGAATAATTTGTTGTATAACTTAATTTAAACAAGCCCCTTAAAATAATCTGGCAGAAGGGGTTTAAAAGCTGCAGGAATTTAGTTGTTCTGCCTTTGAGATTTGTCAGCTTTAGACTCTGGGAGGGAAAACCCATTTCTCTGGGTCTTTAGCCTCTAATATAGTTAAAAATGTAATTACATTTGACAATTCTGACTTGTCAAAATCCCTAAACAAATTGGAAGATGGTTTACATTTCCATACAACACCATTGTATATTACCTTTATGTAGTGTGTGTGTGGTTACTTGGACACAGTGGTTTTAAATATTGTGTTAGCTTTGGGTAAGTTTGATTTCCTTAATAATTAGTCATCACATATGATTAATTTCACAAAATTGATCCAATATTCTTACATACTATGTTCACTTTTCTGGGTATTTATAAATAAGCCTTTGAAAGTTCTTCCAGTTTATAGGATGCAAATTTAATAAGTAATAAGATATTTTCATAGTCTCAAAATATGTTTCTTATGAATGATGAAAAGGAAAATAGTCACTGTGTAATGAGATACTTGCTGGAGCTCACCCATAGTGAAATGAACTGACATTCCCTGCTCATAGAATCCGCTGAGAAAAACCCAGCATGGCTTCTGTGGGGCTCCTGCCCAGAAAGTGTAACATGAACAAATCACAAGGAAACATCAGACATGTTTAAATAACTGGCTTGCACACTTCCAAAATTTCAACATCATGAAAAACAAAGAACAGCTGAACCATTGTGGCAGATTGAAAGATAATAGACATGGCCACCAAATGGAAGGTGCGGACCTGAACTAGATCCTAGGATGAGAATAAAAACAGTCATAGATGACATTTGGAGGGCAATGGATGAAATTTGATTAAAGATTCAGAATTAAGTAATATTACATCAATATTAAATTTCCTCGAGTTGATAAATATACTTTGCTTATTTAACAGAACATGGTTGTCCTTAGAAAATGCATGTAGAAGTATTTACAGATAAAAGGGTATTGTGCCTGCGACTGGTCTTCCAAATAGCTGAATGATTCAGGAAGAAACAAGTATGTGTGTCTGTGTTCACAGAGGCAGAGAGGAGAGAGAAAAGAAGGGGTTGTGGAGAGAACAATAAGGCAAGTGAAACTGAAAGAGGGACTCTTAGATCACTGTATGTGTATACACGTGTATATCACATGTATGTAATATACTTGTCCACATGCATACACGTGTATACATGTCCATAGGGATAGTGTTTGGAACAGAGCCTCGCATGATGTATGAGCCTCATGAGGGTTGTCTATTATGTGTAAAATACTTACCCCATGGTAGGTTCTCCATAAAGGACGTTATTTCTTGTAGGGTTAGAATGAATCCAGCTGAAAGCAGCTGCCTCATTTTTAAGCTTTAGGAGCCAGAAAAACTGTAGCTATAAAGGTAATGCTGCGTATTTTCCCATTATTTCAGTGCATTAATTTAACATCTATTAAATTAAACATAGGAGCTCTAACATCCAGGATGGAGTCTGTGATTAAGTAAAGGGCCCAACGGGCAGTCATTGTTTTGAATGCCCTTTGATGTCTTTTTTTTTTTCAAGCTCTTTAAATGTACCCAACCATAGCACACTAATTTTAAATGATCAACTCATATAGAGTAATAGGAGTATAGTCTTAACTCATTTAATATTACTTACATGACTAAAAGTTTCCACGTTAAGCATACAGATTTTTATGAAGCTATTTTGTAGATACTTGGAAATTTCCTTTTTAATACCTCAATATAATTACAATTAGTTCAGAAGGCCCAGTAACACTTTGAGATAATTGTGCATGAATTAATTGCTAAAGGGCACAATTAACTTTTTATTAACGTTTGTGATAATAAACAGTCTACTTGGTTTCTCATATTTCATAAATTATATTTCAGATTTTAATTGTTCCTATATTAAGTTTTTTTAATGTCCTTGAATATTTGCCTTGGGGACCAAAGCAAACACTCTAACATGCTTACTCCAAGTGAAAACCTGTATTCAATTAGACAATGTTGAGTCAGACAAGGCCCTGGCTTAACTCTCCAAATACTGTCATAGATCGAAGAAAGGAAGGTCCAGATTCCACAGGAAACTTCAAAGGAGGACAAGAGCAGAGTTTTCATAAAATGGTGTCATTTACCTCTTTCAAGAAACCCTAATTTTGTTTTTTCGAAAAATGTAATTTTTATCAATTGACATCTCTATACTATTTTTCCGTGTCTTTTTGTCTGCATATACTTTGACCATATGCCAACAATTTTGTAATATTTTTAGAAAAAGTTCAGAATATTTTGATTCTGTAATTTGCTGTGTACATTTCAGGCCAAAATTATAAGTGCTCCTTTAGCCCAGGATGTGTACGTTGTTACTATTCAGTGTGAATTAACCCACTTCTCCTCCACCCTCCCACCTACTTGATCCCTGTTGAGTTTTACTTCTATGATGGGTACAGTGTGTTGATCCACTGGTTCCAATTTAGGATGGAGTACCTGTGGTGTTCCTTTATTCATTCTTGTGATACTTCTCTTGGAAGAATGCTCTCTGGTTCCTTACAGGTTGGTATAAAAGATAGTAGATTGCCTTTTTTATGGCTGAATGGTACTCCATATTATACATATACCACATTTTATTGATCCACTCACGTATTGATGGGCATTTGGGTTATTTCCACGTCTTTACAATTGTGAATTGTGCTGCTGTAAACATCCGAGTGCAAGTATTTTTATTGTAAAATGACATTTTTCCTTTGGGTAAATACCTAGTAGTAGAATTGCTGGATCAAGTAGTAGATGTACTTATAATTCACACATGTGAAGAAATGCTCAACATTTCTATTATGGAAATGGAAATCAAAACTACAATGAGCTATCACCTAAGTGTTGGCATGGACGTGTAGAGAAAGGAACACTTAAATACAGTTGGTGATACTGCAAACTAGTCCAACCTCTGTGGAAAGTAGTGTGAAGATACTTCAAAGAACCCTGATTTTTTAAACTATTAAAATCACATAATTCAGTGTGTTCAATTCTGAATTAAACACCAAAGATATGCTGGATTGTTCACTCCTTAGGGTTCACGGTGTAACCTTTAAATACCCCTGCTGGGGTCACACTCCAGGGGCAGGGTCCTTTAAAACCTGTGGAACTGACTGTGATCGACTGAAGAAAAAGTTAAAAGCGCTGAGAGATAAAGAGGTAGTACATGCAGAATAGAGTTTTCAAAGGTGGGAAACACAGGGGAAAACCACTAGCTTGTGGGGTCCCAGCAAGTGGCCCTGAGTGTTTGTTCCATTTAGCTTTTATTGAAGGCTATTATTTCATTTAGCCCAGAGGGTAAGCTAAGGAAGGGAACAAAAACATCAGCAGTTTCTCTGAGTAAGCATATTAGTTCTTATTCTGTGTATAATCATTAACTTTAAGGGTCTGAGCAACGTTGAAGAATCCAAAACCTGGGCCTCGTGTGGGGACAGTCTCCTGTCTATGGTCACGCACAGGTTCCTTGGGGAGGTTGATTCCCTTTAGTTCTGTCTATGGTCACGCACAGGTTCCTTGGGGAGGTTGATTCCCTTTAGTTCTCTGTGGAGTAGATGCCACCTGTGTCAGTCTCCTGTGAAGAATCAGTGGGAGGCAGCGCCTATGGCTCAAAGGAGTAGGATGCTGGCCCATATGTGGAAGGTGGTGGGAGGTGCTGGGTTCAAGCCCAGCCCCTGCCCAAAAGAAAAAAAAAAAAAAAAAGAATCAGTAGAACAGAAGAATTTTCCTCTGATGTCCACCCAGAGGTGTCATCCTCTGTGAGAAGGAGGTACAAGCCCCCCTGCCCATATTTTAGGGCTCAGACTGTTCCCTTCATCTCTGCTGTGGCCATAATACAAATCCCCACGATGGGTGTTTGTTTTGACTGTTGACTGGGCAGGGGACAGCCTGGTTGATGTTCCCCCCAAGGCATTGCATGCTGCCTCCTCTGCGGCCACTCTCTTCTTCAGGGTGTTTACAGACCCAGCACGGGTGTTTGCAAGCTGTATCCCTTATAGGTCAGCCTCTTAGCAAAAGCAATAACTCCTCAGATAAGTAATTCAGCTGCTGGTTTAAAAGTAAACTAGCTAAACTGTTTTTATTCTGCCTGGCTCAGCTTATTTCTGTTTTTCCCCTTTTCTGGGGGTGTTTTCCCTCACTAAGAACGGGTCTTTGGTCCCCATTCTGCGTACATCCCCTCCATCTTTAAAAATTATGCTGAATTCCTCAAGGCTCTATTCTGGCTCTATAATACTGGAACACAAGCATGAAAGATGGATGGAGTCTTGATGTTGGGATAGCAGGCATGACACTTGAGTCCAAAGCCTCTCTTTACTGTTGTTATTAGATACTTAGATACAAATCCCCTCAATCAAGAGACATTTATACAATTAGCTGATGTAGTATTTGACTGTGTTTTTGACATTTGGAACCACTCCTCAAGGGGCTTCTCTTGTACGCTTTCTAAGCTTTGTTCCTCCAGAGGCATTGAAGGGCAGAGACTTGAAATGCAAAAGCTTTCTGGACTTGTCCCAGAGACAGGACAGAAGGAGTCACTGGTGGCCTGAGTCCTTCTCCACACACAGCCTGGGCTTATAGGGGGGCTCATAGACAAGGCCACTCTGGAAGGGAAGATGATGAGAAGCTGGGTCCTTTGGGACTGCAACAGGAGAAGATAAATATGGCACCAGCCTGGCTTGTTGAGAAGCCCTAGGAGTCTGGCAGTAGAGATGCAGAGTGTCGCTCACCACCTGTTGCCATCCAGGGCACCATGAGGCATTAACTGGAACTCTTTGCAAGTCTGCTGGTTTCTTTACATGTATTTGTATGTTATTTCTACAAGTATATATTTGTGAAATGATGTCTATTGTGTATTCTTTGAAGTTAATGCAAGGGTACATAGGATTAGTTACATTCTTGGCATTTTTAGGTGGTGTCCAAGTTTTAATTGATTCTTTTGCCTAGGAAGTGTCCCATATACCCCTAAACTGTACCCATCAGGTGGGAACTTTTGAGCTCCTTCTCTCCTTTGCCCCTTCCTCCTTGAATTTAATTGTGTTCTTCCCTCATATGGACCTGTGGTTTTTCATCTACTAGTTTCAAATTAGTATTAAATACATAGCATGCTTGCTTTCCCATTCTTGAGATTCTTTATTAAGGATAACATTCTTTAATTCCAGATAAATAAAAAAGATGTAAAGTCTCCATCTTTTTTTTTTTTTTTTTTCAGGGCTGAAGAGTATTCTATAATATGTGTGTGTATTCTTAAATGTGAAGTCCACAGCTATTATGGTGTTATGGGATATCACATTGCTCAGACCAATCAAGGTCTGTTTCATAAATTTGGGAGCATTTAAGTTGGGTGCATAAATATTTAGAATTGAAATGTCCTCTTGTTGTATTGTTCCCTTGACCAGTATGAAGTGGCCTATATTCTTAATACAAAGGCAAATTGTAAAACTTTATTTCATTTTGTATAAAAAAAAAATAGTCTTGTGAGGGCGGCACCTGTGGCTGAAAGGAGTAGGGTGCTAGCCCCATATGCTGGAGGTGGGGGGTTCAAACCCAGCCCCAGCCAAAAAAACGGCAAAAAAAAAAAAAAAAAAAAAGTCATATGTGATATTCTCAGGAAAGAAATTGGGTTTGAGAGATCAGGAAATGGAACTTTCTCTTGTTTAGTTCATTTACATTTTATATTATTTTATTGTATTCTTCTGGACCATTTCAGTACAGAGGATATTATGGGAGCCCCCATAGATGATTTTTGAATATTTAATAGTAACACTAATGAAGGGTGACTTCCAGCATAAAATATGCATTATTTAACTTAATACATCAAAAGTATTATCTGAACATTTAATCAATATAAAAATTACTATTAAACCTATCGTATATTTTACACTTACATCAATCTGAACTAAACAACATTTCAAGGGCTTGGCAGTGACATGGGGCTAGTGACTACCAGATTGGACCATGCAGTTTTACGCTGTTTAAATTATTATAATGAGTATTTATTTTTATAACAAAATATAAATATATGTACGGAAAATGGCTTTGTGAAAGTAAAATAGCTAAGTATCCTAACTACCTTATTTCTATTGATGAGAATAGATCTGAAGCCCTTTACTTTCTCATTAAGTTATTAATGACTTGGAAGCAGGTCACCTTCTGGCCAAGGTCTAAATCACCTTGATGCCAAATAACACCACCACTTTTAATCTCTCCCAACTGAAATAAGTGCCTGATCTCAATAGACATGTGCAATACTCATTAATATTGATAAATATTGAAGAAGAAAATAAATCACATTACCTGTGCTCTGAAAATAGCATAGATTAGTAGGGAGAAAAAAATGGTACTATCTCTGAGAAGCAACAGGTAAACTTCAGTGCCGTTAGCAGGCACAGTCCTGGGGCCCCGAGGAAGAAAGTCTGTGGTCCCAGGCTGAGATAGCTTAGCATCTCAGCACCAGGACCAGAAACAGTCTGAGAAGTCAACATGACTGAATTACCAGTAACTGCTTTCCCACTCTTAAAGAGACAGTTAATCTCAATAAATAGAGGAACTTCCTTGATGTCCTGCAGCAAATGTTAAACAAGAGCAAAGGTTCTTTTCCCTTGATTTTACTTTCTGTGAATTTAGCCCCCAGCAGAAAAAGTCACTGAAACCGGAAAACTTAACTCCCACTGAGACTGTCTTCCCAGGTGCCCACAACAGTCTAGACAGCTTTTTTCATAAGGAACAGCCACCTTCCTCCTCCCAAGCAACAGCTCCTTCCATAACAGCAGTACAAAGCTACGGAAGTGAAGAAAAGCAAAATCTCATTTCTAAAATCATCTCAAAGAAGCCGCTTGGCTTCCAGACTCAAAGCCCTGTGGTTATCCTGAAGATCTTATAAGAAAAGAGAATCTCAGCTCTATGCAGGTTCCGCCTCATTGTATGGGGATCATGCATGTGAAACTGTGATTTGGTTTTTGGGTCAGATAAGGATGATGGGTGACCTCTTAACCATCTCTGTACACACTCACGTACATCACACAAAATGTTGAATACACACACACACACAAAATTCACGTGCACAGACACACACACCACAGATATGAACACACCATGTACATATAAGTATCCACAAATACTAAATGTTAGATTTAAACCATACTGCTGTACGTTGTACTGAGTCGCTTTTATTCATAAAGTTAAAATTAGAGTTTGTTCGATGCTTTAAACAATATTTTAAACCTGTAGAGCCTTTGTTTTTATTTCTTTTCAGTGAATGCTTCCCATGGGTTTTTAGTTTTTCTATACTGCTAACCTAGCTGCTCTATTTTTTTAAGCATAATTTGTGGGAAGAAGATACAATGACAGCATGTCAAAAAATGTGGGCACAATTTTCCCTGAGTATTTCCTTAAGTAACTGCCTTCTTATCTATTATACCATTTATATGATATATAATATCATATACAATGCAACATATTTACAAAGCAGCTTCATATATATGATTATATAGCCATATATATAAAGTGAAAACCTATAAGTTAGACATATGCCGTATATACTCGAGTATATATGGTAACTCCCTCTTGTTCACATCCTGTTCTCTCTGTATGTATATATAAAAGAATAAAATGATTCTTCTAGTCAACTTCAAATGCTGACAAGCTGGAAGCATTTCTGTTTCTTCTTTATTTTGGGAGTAAAGGAGAAAGACACACCTGTTCTTAACTTGCGTATCCAAACTCTTCCTTTCAAGTTGAGTTTGGTAACATTAGCTCTTGTTACTATGCAGGAAATCTTTGATCTTCCTGAAAGAGACTGTCTTATTTGAGAACATCACAAGGCTCCCAGCAAAGTACAGCACACACAATATAAAAGCCCAGCGTGAATGACATGATGTTTTTACACATCGGTGTTTAAACGTGATCTGCTTCGACTCCAAAAGACTGTTATACACGTGTGGTTTGTTGTTTTTACCAGTTTTTTGGAGCCTCAGAAGATGCAGCTGAAGTGTGTCCTCCTCTTTTTCTGACTGGAGAGTGGGAGAATGTGCACGTGGGGACGATTCCATCTTGTGCGTACTGAGATTTTGTGTCTTCCCCCACAAACCTCATCAGTGGGTATTTTCTTACCTGGTTCTGTGTTATTTCTTCTGTATCTTGACCAAATTTTCCCCTGTAACAGAATAGATTCATGTAATGAATGATAGATGCAGTGAGTTGAATCTTCTGTTTTCATGGCCATGTTGGTACCCTATGTTGTTGGATAGAGTTTGGGTAGAATTTTCCTCTCTTTACCAGAAACCTCTGCTGGTTTGATATTTTATATCCCTGTATATTGTTGATGCTTACATGGTGCACCAGGTCGTGCAAAAGCCCTACTCCATTCATTCAGGATCTATATGTGAAAAGATTTCAAAACCTTTAAAGAAATAAGTATTGCCAAGTATATTTTTTCAAACAAAATAACTTGCATACATCAAAGTGCAAAGGAAACTTCAATAAGGTTATCATATGGGGAGTCAAATTCTCCACTCAGGAGGTCGAAAGCCAAGGGGTAAAACTAAGGGGGCTCAGTGGACCCATTCTCAGAAACAGTATTCATGATTGGAATTGTGTTAGTTCCTCCAAAAACAAGGGCAGAGCCCTGTACTGTAAAATGGTAGGAAAATTCAAATTAAGGCAATCAGATCCAAACTTACGATCATTAAACAAATACATGAATACACTCAGGATTATACCAACTGCATAGGGATTATCTCTCTCTATAGGAGGTTTCCCTATATTTGTACATCAAGTTACACACACACACACACACACACACACACACACACACATTTGTTTTTTTAGGATGGCATGAAAAGATTGAAACAAAGAATGATCAGATGGGTTCTAAAAGAAAACTGTCCCATTGCTTTCCAAGGCTGATTGTATATAGATACATATGTAGATATACACAACATGGACGTATGTAAGTAAATTATGTCAATATGTGAATTATATATAATACATGAATTCTGCAACATATTTTTATTCATTAAACGTGTAAGGACCTTAACTTAAAAAACACTATAGCCAACTTGCTAGCAGATAAAGACCAATATTTTTTCTGAGAATCGCTATATACAAAGTATCACTAAAATTGCCCCATATATTATTTCATTTAATTCTCAAAAGTATTTTGTGTGCGAAGTATTTCTATTTTGTGTAAAGCTCGTGGGCTTTGGACGTGATGGGGCTTCTGGAATGGTAGAGAAAGGAGCTTGACAATCCCTCTCTCTTGCTAAACAACTTACACCTCGTGAGAATTAATTTTAAAAATAAATTCTTTGGAAATTATTTTAAGGGTATGCAAGAAACATTTTCAAGAAAATCTACTAAATCTCAGTAAGAACAGTGAGAGTCTGTCGTCCTGAACCTTGACCTACTTACCGTGCCCTCCACCAGCTCCACCCTGGCACTGTACTCAGCTGGGACCAAAAAAAGGGGAAAGGATGATTTTTCTTACTTGTCCCTGCTTAGAATTGTGGCTGTACAAGTGTGTGCATGTCAGGGGCGGAAATGGTCTCAAAATACAATCTCCATAAATATTTTACTTTCCTCGAAATAAAACAGGAATGTGAGTAATAAACGAAGCAGCAGGATAAAGAAGACCTAATTTAACACAGATGTGGGTCCATACCTGTGTCCACACCACACGCTGGTGTTCTCTGGGTCTCATGACTTTTCCTGTACATCCTGAGATGCGACTGCAGAGAGTTCTGTCCCTGGACTACACTCTAATTCTGCCTTTGCCCTGTGCAGAACCGAAAGTCTCTGGACCAGAAAAATGAATGACTTTTCTTTTTAGAAGTCCTTCACGGAGTAAGTCAACACTTAAAATATATGGAGGTGGGTCACATTAATATGTGCGGGACACTCAGTGAAAAAGTGGCTGCTTCGAATCTCGTTGGGCAATTTCTTCCTAAGTGCTAGTGCCCTGGCTGAAATGATTACCTGGACAGAACGTGTGGAGCAATTGTGTGACTTCTTTAAGCTGTTTGCTTCGGACAGTACACGTTCAATAACCACCAAGAAAAGAAAGAGAAACATCTGAATTAACAGCTATTTTAATTAAGAAGAATAAAAAAGCATATCTCAAATCTATATTAACGTCATTATATACAAGTTTATGGATATATAAGTGTGCGTAACATGTCTAATATAAAATCATATGTTGTATGTGATTTATTAGATGTTACATATGCCTAACGTAGTCAAGAAATAAAACTTGTAAACACCCTCTTCACTACTAATATATGGGTATTAATTATCCTGACAAGTATAAGAAAGCAATCCACACCCTTCTCTTGTGATTTCTAGATGTCTTTGGTACATTGAGCTGGAATCCTAACAGTTTGTTCTTTTCGCACAGTGCTTAAGGCCAGTTTCTTTGGTCTATTAACTGACTTGTAGAAAGGAAGAGTAAATTATCCTTGACTGCACAAACACCTCTGACTTTTTTCCCTGAATACAAATGGAAGATTTTGAAAGCTTGGCAGTTTGCAAAGACACGACTCCTACGACAAATTAAAGATCATGAAAACTTTTTTTGTTTTAATTTAAACCTTGATTTTCTTTTCTTTTTTTCTCTCTCTTTTCTGAGAGGTAGCCTTTGTTGTAATTATGGTTCTGACACTGTGTGGCAATCTTAGGCAAGCACATAATCTCCCTAGACACGTTTTTTTCATTAATTAAAAAAAAAGTGTGAATTTAATGTAGGAAGGATAAACCAGATGACCTCCAGTACTTACCCAGTTTCAACAATTGATGGTTTCATAATTTAATATGCATAGAATTAGTACTTTCCTCCTCTTCCTGGGCCTCTAACAGACGATCCCACCATATGCTCCTCCTGTGCTCTGTGCAGTGATCCATTGTAGCAATTATGCAATTGTATTCAAATTTGGTTTTCTATATTCGCCATTCTGCTAGTTTATTAACTTAAGGCCAAAATCTGCTGCTTTTTTTTTTTTTAAATCTCACATACTAAATTTCAAGCATATAGCACAAAATGATTCTAAGTATGGGATTATTAAATGAAGCAAAAGGCTCAACAAATTAATTAAAATTCGGTTAATTGTAGTTTTTAATTTGCATTTTCTGGAAACAAACAAACAAACAAAAAAACCCCAACAAACTTGTATCAAGTGTGGGCTTGCCAACAGGCAGCCACCTGGGGACTGTATTCTGAGTGCATTGGCCAAGGGTCCCAAGGTCTTGGTCTACATTTCCCCCACATACGGATCTAGATGTTGCTTCTCTAGCTCTGGAATTCCCCCACATATGGATCTAGATGTTGCTTAACAGGTTTTGTTATAAGTTGTGAGTGTGCAAATAACTCTATGGGACGGAATGGAAGGCACTTATTAGAAAGTGTTGAAAGTGGAGCTGACAGCGAGAATGGAGTGAGGAAAGAAGGGCTCTGGTAAGACACAACAGGAAATAGAACCTTTTAAAAAATTTTTATTCCATATTTGTTAGTTTGTTCACCTACTATGTGCCAGATACATATTAGAGCCTGGCCCACAAGAATCTTAAGGCCTAATAGGAATGGAGATTATTAAGCGATTATTTCTTTCGGAGCTGGGGGAGGAGATGTGTGGGGCACTCCTGTAGGGGGTCAGAGGAAGCTGCTGGAGGCAGTGACGCCTGACCTGAGATCCGAGATCCAGTGGAAGTGAATGAGATGCAGAGAAGCGAAGGAAGTGAGACATTCAGTGACGAATACATCTCTGTGGAGAGTAAGGCACAGCTCAAACCGGAAGATCCATGTTGTGAGGTTTAGAATGCTGTGGGGAGGAGGGGAGGAGGAGGGAGGAGTAGGGAGGAGTCTGAGACTTTGGGGGTCCCCTACAGACCACATAGAGAGTATTAACCACATTCTAGGACTTCCTCACGCCCTGGGAGTATTCCCCACGGGGTGTAAGCCACAGATGTGACAGATCCTCTGTCTATTGTTCAGAACTCTCTACAGACTCCATGTAAAGACACAAATTTCTTGGGGGAGAGGATAGGTCAGAAGCCAAGAGCAGAAATTAAGGGTTTTTTCCTGGAGTTGAGTAAGAGAGAAATTAAGTTAGTGGCCAGAGTCATAGAAGGCGAGGTATTTAGCAGGGAGGAGGAGCAGGACTCAATAATTCCTATAATTTGAAGGTAAAGGATAAAAGAGAAGTTGAGAATGAATTACAGGCTTAAGACACTGAATGGGTTTTTAATGATGCCCTTTGTTGAAGTGAGGAATGGGAAAGTGAATGCAAATTTCTGAGAAACACTGGTAAATTACTCTTGGAACACATTTACTTGGAATAATACCACATTTCAGGTGCTTGAAAATTTGAGTTGTGGGCAGGAAAGACAGGTTAGGGGGTTGTTAAGATGGTAGGTGGAGATAATGTACGATTTGTTGGACATTTTTGTTTGGCTCTGGTTTTGTATCAGCTGGGCCCTGCCATTATGATGCCGAGAAACTCCAGTTAAGCAGTGATCCTTGGGAATGAGTTGGGAGAGGGATTTGGAGCGAGACCTGAGGGATACTGGCCTTAAGAAATGTGCAAAGGAAAAGGATCCTTTTCCAGAAACTATGAAGAGCAACTGAAAGGTTAGAAGGAGACGCATGGGCGTCAGTGTGATGACATCAAGGGTGCCATGGATTTATGAAATGGGACGTTGGGCAGACCCCATGCATTCTCGGTTATTCTGGCTTTTTCTTCTCTGCTAGCATAGCCTGCCTCTCACCGTAGAGCTTCAAGGTCATGCACAGGCTTTTGTTTACACATGACATAACATAGGAGTTGCCAATATTTCTCTGTTAAGGACCAAGCAGTAAACACTGTAGGCTGTCTATAGACCAATTGAACTCTACCATTGTAAAAGCTGTCATGGACAGGGTGCAGGTGAATGGATGTGACTGTTCCAATAAAACTTTATTCTCAAAAACAGGCTGAGCCCTAGGTTTGGCCCACGGTCAATAGTTTATAAACCTTTGATGCAATACGTTCTCCAAAATCACAAACTAAAAATAAGAATTCCTGTATTGTCTTCAAAAAGCCTCCCATTGTGACAATTTACATAACTGTAAGCAAAAGATCCAAACCAAGAAATTAACGTCAGTGTATTACTATTAACCAGACTATCTTATTTGAATTTTACAATACTATGGAGCAACACATTTTCTTTAGATTTCAACAGCTTTTCCAGTGATGTATTTTTTTTTCTAGGATCGAACCCACAATCTCATGTTCAATTTAGTTATTGGATCCTCTAATCAGTTTCTCATTCTTTCCTTATCTTTCATGACCCTGATGTATCTGATGAGTAGTCAGTTATTTTGTATGCTGTCTCTCACTCGTGCTCGTGTGTTAATTTCATGTTATTAAATGGAGGTTCTTTTCTCATTTTTCACAGGAATACAATGGAAGTGTGTAGCAAAAACAACATGGTGTGGATATATTTGCCTGCCTTCTTAGCGATGTTAATGACCACTTGATTAAAGTAAGTTTCTCCACAGAAATGATACTAATTCCCCCCTTGTGATTAACAAATATTTTAAGAGAGATACTTTAAGATTACACAGTCACCTATTTCTTCTTGAATGTTTACCTACTAATTTTTTCTGTTTCTGAATCTTGTCTGTAACAACAACAACAAAAATTATTGCTTATTATATCACTATCAGCATGGGGTTTGAAACTTTTCTCTGAAGTTAAAAAATAATAACAGAGATTATGGGAAAAAAATAAGGTTCCCATGACTGACTATACAACCTTGATGCCAGAATGCTAACAAAAAATATGGTTGTTTCTTGCACGGATCATTTTTAATGCCCAGGCCGGTGGGCAGAGGCTGCTACTGGATATTAGCGATTGTTTAAAACTGCTCAAAACATCTTGCTTAGAGCAAGGATGGCAGATGCTGAGACATTGCAGGTGCAGATACCATTGCTAGGGTGTCCTGGGAGGCAGAGCAAGCTGCCACAGCCCAGATCTGCACAGGGCTGGCTTTTGCAAAGGTCACTTAAACTTCAACTTGAAAGGTCCAAGGAAGGATAGGTCTATTTTCTTTGGTGGTTGTTAGCTTGTCTGTGTGAGAGCAGGATTCTCTGTATCCACCGTACAACTTGTGAGTAGATGCTGTGCTGAAAACCAGGAAACAGAACAGAGACGTGGAAAGGCACCGAGGTCATGGAAGATGTCTAGCAGGTGCACCACCCAGACCCGAAGCCAGCTATACCCCTACTCCCTGACCCTCAAGAGTTGTATGCAGAAATGAACCTTCCCGCTATAATTGGGCATTATAGTTAAGGATATTGTCTTACCTACAGCCAAAATTATTTTGATAAAAGATATTGGCAATAACCTCAACGAATGGAGTTTCAGAAAAACTGTGCAGTCTAGATGTGCCACTTCTGCTTAGAAAGCATCTGAAGGAATGTGCTGTATGTGTCCTTGACTCGTATGAGCCAGAGAGAGTCAGTCAGAAACAGACGCAGAGAACAAGAGACAGACAGATAGACATGCACAAGGGCAAACACACACACGATTCAAAGGAAGAAAATGCAGCCACGATGTTTTCAAGTGTGCGTTAGGGTAAGATTACGTAAGGGACTCTAGCCAGCAAAATAGAATTCTTCCATGCCCTGATTTGATTAATTCACCTTGTATGCTGGTATCACAAATCACATCTATACCCTCTAAAGATGGGTAGTAATTGTGCACTCATAATAATTAAAAAACATTAAAAATAAATAGAATAATTCTTTCTCTAATTTATAAAATATTTATGAATAGGAAGGTATGCCTAAAATATATATTAAACTCTACTTAATTTTAAATGTTATAACTTTCTGTGGCCTTACTGGTTCAACATGAGGTTTTATAGAATAGGAGTGAAAGAGGTCATGAAATATTTCTACCTTGTTAAAGAATGGATAAATTCCATCCCTTTACATTGAACACCATGAAGTATCCTAATTCTTGTTCTTTAGAAGAACCATAATTTCTAAGCTGCTGCAACTGTATCCCTTGTCTGTAGGGAGCAGAGCAGAAGGTGAAGCTGGATGGAACTCTTGTTTTCAGAGAAATCAGAAGGATGTCCTATTTATTCCAAATTCTTATTTTTTCCTTCTAGATCTTAAGCTTTTTGGGAGTATATATATGCATAATTATAATTAGTTTTAGGTATTATACGAGGAAAGCTTTGTAAGCTTTGACACTTTCATTTAAAGAGTTGTTATTTTTGTTTCTGATGAAGGAAGCAATAAAAAATAGAATGAAGGAAACAGAGACTTATTCCTGATAATCTGATAAAAATCAGAAAGGAGAATAAATCTCATTTTAGGCCTCTACTCCCTGCAAGTGCAAACAGTAAACTGTTCAATTATTTTGGAGATAAAAAATTCTCAGATGATACAAGTTCAAGACAAGAAAGTATATAACATGGTTTTGGCCTATAAAATTAATTGTCACAGAACCAGTAGAAACAGTTAACTTTGGAGTACTCCCTAAGACATGGAAGATTGTTAGAGTAAAAGTACTAAAAAGTAAAAATCTTTGAGAATACTGTAAAAGTACTCTTGTTAATTTTCCAGCTTACTCTACTGTACATCCTCCTAAGCGGTCATTTGGACTAAACCAAACAAAAGGAATTATAAAAGTGAAGAGAAAACCAGCAGTTGCTAAGCCTGGTTTCTAAAAACAAATCTAATGAAACAGTGATGACTCATGATTGTACTTTCAGCTATGCCTGCTGTTTGACAAAAGTGTTATTTTTGTATCTACACTGACGGCATTATTAATAATCTTTCAGTTGTCATGATACTGACATCTTGAAGGGGGCAGATCACACCCTCAGCTTGAGCTTATGCTTCCTCAAAGAGTTAGAAATGAGGAAAACAGAAAAAAATAATAGCGATTAATATTTGCACAGCATTTTAAATTTACAAACCATTTTTTCAAGTATTTCACTCATTAGGGAAACTGTCACTAAAAGAAGACAGTGCATCCAGTGATACAGATTTGTTTGAAGGTATAACACAATTACTCATTCATCTGTCACTAGTGATACAGATTTCAAAGTGGCCCAGTTGGGACTTAAAAGTGATGTTTAGAGCCCGAGTATTAGGCATTTCCCAGTGCAAGCCCTCATTCCCATGGTCTGGACCCTGCAATATTACTCTGCAATGTTACATCAAATTCGTTTTCCCCTCTTACGTAATTTCCTGAACACAAAAGCATAAGATTATTTTATTTTATTTATTTATTTATTTTTTATTAAATCATAGCTGTGTACATTGATATGATCATGGGGCATCATATACTAGCTTCATAAACCATTTGACACATTTTCATCCCAATATTCAACATAGCATAAGATTATTTTAAACTTCA
>CAUYPK010077301.1:0-35109 GCA_963574355.1 Loris lydekkerianus | reverse complement strand
AAAAAAAAAAAAAAAAAAAAAAAAAAAAGAAAGCAAATGCAAAGAGAGTATCTTCAAAACAGGAAGGAAAAGTATTTAAAAACTTAGTATATTTTAATGTCCTGAAAGACCAGTCTTTAATATCATGTTAAAGAATATACAGTCATATAAAATTTTATGTTCTTTTATATTCTTGAACAAATTCTGAATTTGTTCAAGCCCGGGTCATGAGCTAATCTTGTCAATATACAGATGAACTGGGTATTAAAGATTAAAGGTCAAGAGCTATGGAGAACAGGCTGGAATATTTTCTTTCCCTAACCAGATTCCCCTCTCTATTAAGCTGTCTTCAAGAAACCTTACTCTGGTTTAAAGGGCAAATTTCCTATAGGAAAGCAAACAAGCAAACAAAACCATTCACATTTTTCCTTTATCAGTCCAAACACCTAGTTTTGAGTACTTGATTTTCTTTCAGCTTTTTTTTTTTTTTTTTTTTTATGACTAGCTACCATGTCTGGAAGAAATTAATGATTGCTTTTAGGAGTCTGCCTTTCTCAAGTTACGGACAGATTCTTCTTACAGTGTTTAAATTGTGTAAGCTACTGACGAAATCACTCCAGATACTCCCATGTCCTTCAATGACATAGCCTTTTTTCAATTTCATGTCACCATCACAGGAGATTTCCAAAGCTAACACATGCCCAGGGGTAGGATTTTAACTTGTTAGGTCAGGTCTGAAGTGTAATGTTAACATGTCTTATAAATATCAAGGCATATGCAGTGGTGCCTGTGGCTCAATGGTGGGGTGCCGGCCCCATGTACTGAGGGTGGTGGGTTTGAACCTCACCCCGGCTAAACTGCAACAAAAAAATCAAGGCATATATTTTCAGATAAATCAGATGATTAAAAAAAATCCCTTCGTCTTAAAATACTAATTATTAATTTCTGCAACTTAAGTTTTACAAACAGCCCTGTGATAATACAGGGTATTTGATAATTTGGGGTAATACCACACATGGCTGTGGTTCCTTTTGCTTGCTATGACAGAAATCTGAATCCACACTTGGGCACAATTATTGTTGCTTGGGTATAAAGGTGCAGGTTCCCACATGCTCGCGGGGAGGGAATTGTATAATCTGTTCAGAACCAGAAAGCTACTCCCACCAGCTGTGGTGGGAGTAACTTTTCTTCCCTTACATACTGCAAAGGTTGTGAAAGAGTCACCAGGACAACAGAATTAATATTCAGCCCTTATGAATTCCCCACATTCATTAGTACTAACTGATGAGGAGGGTTAGGACAGAAAGCTGGCACAGACAACTAAAAACAAAAGTCTACCTATTCCTCACTAGTGTCTGCCTTTAGAATTTACCTGATCAAAGACTCTAACAGCTGAGAGGAAAGGGAATGAGGAAGAGGGGACTGGCTTAGATGCTTTAAAATAAGATAATCCGGCATGTTATCCTTTACACCTGCCTCTCAAAAGAACAAAAGCACAAGATCCACTCTCAATACAGGTCACTTGGGTTCCAGAAGATGCTATTGTGTTTAAGCCGCTCTGACTTGACAATATGATCCTCTAAACTAAGGGATTAGAGTCTTGAGGCTCTCCTACAGCAATAAACTGGGAAGGGCCTCTGGATTTAATGCTTAAGATTTTATCTTCTCTTCTCAAGAATTCTGGGATACAGAATTTAAGAAGGTTCCATTTGTACTGTGGTATTTTCAATCATTGTTCAGTTTGTGTTTTTAATCTGTTTATTTTACTCATACTGTTAGTATTTTAAACCACAGAAATTTAAGAGGTCCAATATCAATGCCATTTTGATACAAATGCCAATATACCTAAACACTGATGACATATATCATGACAGAATGTTTAGTAAGGTTTTTTAGTATATTTTAATATAGCATTTCATTAATTCAAATATGTAGTGGGAATGAGTCAATACTTATTTTAAAATAAATGTCGTAATTCAAATTTATATATGTATGATAACAAAATACTTCTTGGGAGGTTTGCTTTAGGAGTAAATAAATTAGGGCTTCTAAATAAACACACTGCCCCCATGTAAAATCTTCTAACATGTTGAGAAGTGGCATTTCAGGTGTTAAATACCTTCCACTGTCTTTCTACTCTTTCCTTAAAATGTTAAAAAAAAAATTCCAAAATCACAGCCTAAATCTGACCCCTAATAAAATGCAACCTGGTTGGATTCCTTCCTTCTCCCAGATGCTTTATTTCAAGCTGAGTACAATTAAGGACAGTCTGTCTGTTAAATGTGGCTATTTATCTCGATGTGGGCTTTCAATGAGGCTACTTCTGGGCTTTCAAATTCTCTACCTGTACCAATTGACACCAAATAGACAGAAGGACCTTAACCTTAAGCGCTGGCTGAACTCTCAAAAATTTTAAATCAGATACATCAGTTCCTGTTGGCAAATCTGCCAAAGGCAGACCCAAACCAGATTTAGGACTCTCATGGAATGTCCCTGCTTTATCATGTCATGTAAGTTTAAGTCATTAAAAGGAAAATCCTCAGACAACTGCAGAATAAAGATGTATTTAGTGTTGACAGTCAGGACAGAACATGGGGACTAGAGTTGTTCCCAAATCTCATTCATTCTTACAACATAATTCTCCTAAACAGTTCCCCTTGTTAAAAAGAATTAAGGACATGCCAATAAAATTTTCATTCCACCCAAGGCATCCCTTTAAAACAGGATGTTGATAGTCAATGAATGTTCCAAGCTGATGACATTTCAAATAGGCATTCAAGGTGCTGACAATGCACCTTCCCTTACATTCAGCCAGGGCACTCACTTCCAAGAAGATTTACCCTAAAGGAAAAGAGTAAACCATTTTCTAAGTCCAATTTAATTTGTCTAAGTCTTGAAGGGAAGGTCATTTTTCTGTCATCTTAAAAGGCTCAAATTCCATGCTCTCTTTTTCAAAAGATCTATAAATCACTGTTTAAGGAGACAAATTATAAAATGTGATATAATGTGCTACATAACTGTATCATATTTCATTTCTAAGACGTATCCTCCCCCTCCTACTTCCCCACCCACACATTTTAATGTTTCTGAAATCCAGGTGTTGTCTTGTAATCAACATGGCAATTTAACATGGCAGGGTTTCTTGTACCAACCACCCACCCCTGCAAAAAAACAGAACAAAACAAAAAAAACCGCTAATACTAAGTCAGAGGCAATAAATTGTTTAGTGCATGGGATTACGGGAATGATCCATCTAGATTAAGTCCTATCAATCCCGTTTTAGCAGTGTGCTATATGCTATTACTTTAGCACATAACAAAGAATTTTAGGATGAAAATGAAAGCTTCCTTCCAAAAACTGAGATTTGACTTCTCACTATGCCTTTTTGATAATCTAGCTATGATATTAGCTTTCTATACTCACACGGTTTATAAATAGGATATGGAATCAAATTACTAATATCACATATGAGGCTGGGTGTGGTGACTCACGCCTGTAATCCTAGTGCTCTTGGGAGGCTGAGGCAGATGGATTACTTGAGCTCCCCGACTCTACCAAAAATAGAAAAACTGAGGCAAGAGGATCGCTTGAGCCCAAGAATTGGAAGTTGCTGTGTGCTATGACATAACAGCACTCTCACTTACCAGGGTGACAGCTTGCGACTCTGACTCAAAACAAAAAAAAAAAAAAAAAAAGAAAAATCACATATGAAAGTAACTGAAATATCTGAAAGTATATACGTCCCTCCAAAATCACAGGCACATTTTCATTTATAAATGAAGTCATCTACGTATATACTTAGATCTATAAACAAAGTATTAGTTTTAGGGGTACCTAACCTTTATTTCCCAATTTTATTTTCCAGGTAATGACTCCTAACACATTAATTTTACATAATGATCAATAACCCATAAACTAAGACTTGAATGCACCAGGTAAGTTTCTTTTATTGACAATACAGGACAAGTGTGGTGGCTCATGCTTATAATCCTAGCACTTGAGGAGGCGAAGGGCAGGTGGATTCCTTGAGCTTGAGTTCAAGACAAGCCTAAGCAAGAGTAAGACCCTGTCTCTATTGAAATAGAAAAACTGGCCAGAGATAGTGGTGAGCACCTATAGCACCAGCTACTCTAGAGTTTGAGGTTGCTGTGAGGTAGGATGCCACAGCACTCTACTCAGGGCAACAGAGAGAAACTCTGTCTTAACAAAACAAAAACAAAAACAAGTGGGACTATATGAATATTTTTGTCTACAACTCAGAAAGGTAAATTAAACAGTTTCCCTGGGGGAAAAAAACTGAGCCTTTTATATTCTTTAAATGCCCCAAAGCACTATGTGCCTGACGTGCGTACAGAAGACTCTAGGGTGCCATTTGTCAGCCTACTAGCCCTGGGCAGATTCCTTAGCCTCGCTGAGCCTATGATCAGGGCAAAACTCCCATCTTTAAGGTCTTGAGGGAGGTGAGGTACATTATGTCTCCCAGTACAACCATGAAACTTAGAACCCAAAGTCAGTGAATCAAACCAATTGATTGCAGCAGATTGTATGGAGTGGAAAAAAAAAAAAAAGGACATGAAACCGTCCTTTATAAAATTAATAAAGGGTCACAAGGTGGAAACTGTGATAGGGACCTGAACTCTGAAAAGGTGTAGGCATAGTTAAAAGATATATAAACCAGTCATTGTTCCATTTGTCTCTCGTTTGCTTTCCTATAATTGCTGCTAAAGAGTGATATAGCTGATGGTCATAAACATTCTTAACTTTAATTACTCCCATAGATAACATAAACCTTATGGAACCTAAGGCTAGTTTTTGAGATATCTTCCAGCCCCTGATTTCCAGGGTCTGACCCACTCAGACCAGTGGCCCATACCAATGTACTGACTCACCTGGTCTTGCAACCTCTACCTAAGAATTGACAATATAAGAAGACAATTTCTACAGCCTTGTGGTTCTACCCTAAACCCAGACAATAAGCAGACCTAACTGCCCACCCAGCCTTTTGCCAGCCAAACTATCTTTTTCTGTTCTTCTTTTAATTAATCTATTTATTTTTGCAGTTTTTGGCCAGGGCTGGGTTTGACCCCGCCACCTCCAGCACATGGGGCTGGTGCCCTACTCCTTTGAGCCACAGGCGCCACCCTAATCTATTTATTTTTATATCAGATTAATGTGAGGGTACAATGAGGTCGCAATGTTTGCATCTGCTGGTAGAGCAGCAAAACTCTCTAAAAACCTTTCCTCCCAAATTCCTAGAAGATGGATTTGAGACCATCCTCTTGTCTCCTCTCACTCACCATACCTGCCACATTAAATTCTTTCTCTGCAATAACCCCTGCTGTTTCAGTGTACTGGCTTCTTCTTGAGCAGGAGGCAATGAACCTGGTAAGGCATTAACAGAAGGGCATGTATATAGACTAAGAAGCCTTTAGTCAAAAGTTCCAAAAGGGAAATCTCCTTATGAATGCATGAGTAGGGCAAAGTGCTGTCTGTGTAAAGAACCACTCACTGCAGGTGATTCAAGGAACTCCATGTTTCCACTCTTGGCTGCAACTCCTCCGTTTCCACATCTTAGTCTGATTCTGATACTTAACCAAATTATTGGTTTTCATCAATATTCTGATTTATTTTAGAAGAAATTAAATAATAAGCTCAAAACATTAACAAAAGTTAAATTACAAGAATAAAAATGCCCATACCCATGGCTCTTCGAAAATAAAAATAAGACAATATTTAAGGGCCTGCTGGATACCATAGGCTCCCTGAAATCCAGAACCATTTTAATTTAAAATATACAAACACAATTCAGATCTGTTTGGAATGTGAAAAAAATAGGGTTTTCTGGTTTTTATTAGGGTGATATTTAAAATTAAAAAAAATTTAAATTTAAAAAATTTAAAAAAAAATTGTGAAAAATGGTTTAGCAGACAATGTAAGATTTAAATTTAACCAACACTCCCACTTTAAGGGTTGCTGAGACCCACTTCCCTTATTAACCTGTCAGCTTGCTAGTCAAGACTAATTAGTTAAATCCCTTTTAATGAAAAGATTATACCTTAAGCAATTTGCCAATTCCAGGGTTGCTGGCAACTACCAACTAATCTCTGCAAAAAGGGGTGGGAGGGAGAGAAGAATCCTTAAATTTCAGTGAAGAGCTCCAAAGGCTCATTTGACTATATAAATCAAAATTATTTATAGCATATAAAATACAATGTACGTGCTACACACCACATTCCCTATTTATCTTCCACATGCCCCTCTTCCCAAAGCAGCTACTTCTAAGTATCTGAAAGAAATATCTAAGTAAACTCAATTCAAAGTGGTATGGGAGCAGACAGAAAATGGGGATTTTGAAAAATTAACAAATAATTGAGGAATACACTGAAGGCCACAATGAAGAAATTCAAAATGTAGGAACCAGCTTGTACTCCTCAATGTATGGAGGATTGAGGGGATGATAGAAGACCATATTTCAAGAGGCTAAAGAGACACGTCAACTAAAAAAAAAAAAAGGGTGACCAGATTGCATCCTGAATACAAAGAAAAAAATCCACTATTAAAGAACAGTTTAGAAATAATCAAGGGAAGTTTAATATGATTCGGGCCAAGTGCGTTGGCTCATACCTGTAACTCTAGTATTCTGGGAGGCTGAGGCAGGGAATGGTTTGAGGTCAAGAAAGAACCCATTGCTATTACTACTAAAAATAGAAAAAATTAGCCGGGTACAGTGACAGGCGCCTGTAGTCCCAGCTACTTGGGAGGCTGAGGCAGGAAGACTGCTTGCGCCCCAGAGTTTGAGGTTGATATGAGCCGTCATGACACTAGTACACTCTAGCCTGTGCAACAGGACCAGACCCTGTCTTTTAAAAAAAAAATTATGCGTTAGACATTATAGAACCAGTTGAATTTCCTAGGTATGATAACGGCATAGAGATTATACAGAAAATTCAGGAGATGAATACTGAAGTACCATGATAACTTTTGATTTCGAAATGATTTAGCTAAAAAAATATTCAAGCAAATGTGGCAAAATGTTAAGAATTGGTCATCTAGATGAAGGGTACATGGGTGTTTATTATATTGTTCTCCCAACATTTCTGTAGGTTTACAATTCTGCAACATAAAAACTGGGAGGGGAAAAGGAAGAAGACATTAAAGAGAAAATCAAAGAAAACTATAGTCCAAGAGGCCCCAGATCGGCATCTAGAGTGACTGGCCCACTAGAACCCAAACACTAAGAGCAAAGCCATGTCTATCTCAGTGTCCATTGTCCTTTGCACGATGTCTGGTACACGTAGGCACTCAAATATCTGATCAATGAATGGACAGATACAAGCATGAAATTGCAGCTCCAATACGTGTGAGGAGTGTGGCTTTTGGCAGGTTTCTCAGAGTGTCTACAAAACGCCAACCAGCCTTGAAGGCTGTGGCACCCATTAGAGAGCAAGGCTATCAAGAGCCTAGCAGGGCAGTTGGCATGTATTGGGGGCTCAACAAGTAGTGCTATTATTAAATACCTCAACGTTTCAAACATCCCTGGGATTGAAAAGAGTAAGTGGTTTTCATTTTCAACTGAAATCATCCCACTTTATGGATCTGATGAGTTTCCAGAAGTCTAATGGCCGTTTTCCTGTGTTTGCGTGTTACCTTGAAGAGATTCCTGTGTTCCTCTCCATCATTTGAGACCCTTTGACTTTTTAGGAGCAAACTATTTCTTCACATCATTGTCTGACATAGGACATACCTTCCACCCAGAGAAACCCAGACTTGAACTTTTTCAGTTGTTCAAAACAAGCTTTGCTTAACACAAAGTACAGCAGTGAGCTGTGTCTGATGCAGCTTGCAGAGAATTCCTCAGCTACCAAAGCTCAGAAATTCTCGAGATGGCCAACAAACTTGGGCTGGTGAAGAGGAGGAAGAGAGACTCATTATGATTCAATAAGAAAAGTACCTTTTGGAAGCAAACAGGGCTGAGGTGAAGCAAGTTCCTCTCCACAACACTATGCAGAAATAGAAGGCCTTCCTGTGCCTGTAGGGAAGAGTGCTGAAAAGCTGTCAAGCAGCTCTCCTCTGGGCAACAGCCACTTTCTTTCTCCCCTAGGTATTCCCTACAGATTGACCTGGTAATGCTTGTGACTTTGAGACCAGTGAATGACTGGATGTTCACGCCCTAACAATATGCCCTGAGGCAGTAGGAGTACTTACTACTTCCTTCAACTCGTGAGACTTGTAAATATTAGAGCAAACAAAATAAGTTTAGTTTTCAATAAGTAAGCTTGGTGGCATTAAAAAAAATGCTTCATGTTGAACTTTGGATGTGCCTAAATAACAAACTCCATGGAGTAAAGATCCAGGTTTTGGCAGAAAATGTTTCCTAAATAGGGGAGGAGGCATAGCAAAGACAAGGGAAATGGGAGAGGACTGAATGCTTTTTAAAAGAGATACCTGTACTTTTGTAAGATAAAATTCCTATTTCCTAATTTCCTAAGAAGATCAAGAATTTTCTTTCTTTCTTTTTTTTTTTTTTTGAGACAGGGTCTCACTCTGTCACCCTGGGTAGAGTGCTGTGGCATCATCGTAGCTCTCAGCAACCTTATGTTGGGCTCAAGTGATCCTTATGCCTCAGCCTCCCAAATAGCTGGGACTATAGGCAACCTGCCACTACATCCAGGTAATTTTTCTATTTTTACGAGAGACAAGGTGTTACTCTTGCTTAGGCTGGTCTTGAACTCCTGAGCCCAAGTGATCCTCTCACCTCAGCTTCCCTGAGTGCTAGGATTACAGGTGTGAACCACACCATGCCTGGCTAAGAACTTTAATATTTAGTCACTAAGCTTAACTTTGCTCTTAGGTAACACCATCCTAAATTAACTCCAGGGATGAGAAAATAATAAAATGAGAAAAATCTGCAGAAAAGATAACCAGAATTCCACTTTGTGGAGGTTAACGGGCTTAGGGCCAAGACTTTTCCATTTGTTTAGTTTTAAGAACTTGTGTTTTAGGCTGGGTAAGTGGCTCACGCCTGAGGCAGATGGATTGCCTGAGCTCACAGGTTCAAGACCAGCCTAAGCCAGAAAATAGCTGGGCATTGTGGCGGGTGCCTGCAGTCCCAGCTACTACGGAGGCTGAGGCAAGAGGATCAAGAGGATTGCTTGAGCCCAAGAGTTAGAGGTCGCTGTGAACTATGATGCCACAGCACTCTACTGGGGGCAACAAAGGGAGACTTCATCTCAAAAAATAAATTTAATTTAATTTAATTTAAATTAAAAATAAAAAAACACCCAAAACTTGTCTTTTAGAGAATATTAGTGATAGGTAACCTCTGCTTGCTCTAATCTAGGTCCCACTTGCCATTGAAAAGAATGAGGGATTTCCTTCCTGTTAAGGAGCCCTTTACAACTGTGCAACCCAGACCAACTATTTACTTCAGAAGGTGACACTCTCACTTACAGTGTATACCGCACATACTCGAGTATAAGCCGACCCCCTTACTTTTACCCCCCAAACTGGGAAAACTTAGTGACTCGAGTATAAGCCGAGGTGGAAAATGCAGCATCCACTGGTAAATTTCAAAAATAAAAATATATACCCAAAATAATTACAATAATTGAGGAATCAGTAGGTTAAATGCTTTTCAATATTTATTTCTAAAGAAAAACTGTAAACTAGCAGCAACAACTTTAAAACTTTAAATAAAGTGCAGAAAACTGTAGCTTAACAGGTAATCAAGCTAAATCACAATCACCGAATCAAATAACCTGTATGACCGGAGTATAATCCGAGTTCGGGTTTTTCGGCACAATGTGCCTGAAAAAACTCGGCTTATACTTGAGTATATACGGTAATTTCTGTGTTTTTCATTTATTCCACATTTATATGCTCTTCCACGAGGGACAATGTTCCTTCTGTCTGAAGAATAAGCACCTTTTTAGACTTTTTTATTAAAGCACAGGTCTGCTGCCAATAAATTCCCTCACCTTTTGTTTGTCTGAAACTATTTTTTGTTTAGCCTTAACTTCACTTACTTTTTAATATTTTATAACATCAGCTTTAAGGTTTGATATTTTTCTTTTTGTTTATTTTTTCAATATGTACAAAATATTACAACTTATTTTTTGCCTTAACTGCTGAAATATATTTATGCTTGGCCGTTGTTTTGTTTCACCCCTTTAAAGATATTACAACGTCTTCTGGCTTGTACTGTTTTTAATGAGATGAGCGTTCAGTCTTCTTGCTTCTTTAAAGGTTTATATGTTTATTTTGAAGAATCATCTGATTGCTTTTAGAATTTTTTTCGTCTATTCATCTCCTAGTAATTTAGTTATTACACTTCTAGGTGTATTTTTTGTTGTATTTGTTCTGCTTGAGGTTCATAGCATTTCTTGAATGTATATCTTGGTACTTTTCAACCAGCTTTGGAAAATTCTCAGTGATTACCTCTTCAAATATTGCAACTATTACTCCCAACTGAATTTCATTCTTTTCTCCTTCCGGAGTTCTAATTACATTAAATTTCTTCAAACTGTTCTATGTGCTTCTTTTTGGTATTTTTATATTCTTCTTCTTCCCTTTTTTTCTGGTGTAGGTGCTTCCATCTAGTTTTTGTTTACTTGTTTATGAAGCTCATCGAGGCTTGAATTTGCTGCCGCTGGTGTGCAGGGCCAATGTGCTCATCACTGGGCTACAGCAGCCAGCTGGATGCTTCCATCCGGATATTTTCTACCACCCCATCTTCTAGGTCACTAATACTTTCTTCCCCTGTGTCTAGGTTAATGTCAAATTCATTTATTGAATTTTTAATTTCAGTTATTGTATTTTATAATTTTAGTATTTTCTCTTGGCTTTCTTTTTAATACATAGATTTTACTTCTTTGGTTAAATTCTTCATCTTATTATCTATTATCTTCATCATCTTAATCATGTTATTTTCTGTTTATATTGTATATTTTTTCTTTTGTTTCTGTCTCTTTATGCCTGGTCATTTCTGACCGAATGCCTGACATTTCCACGTGAAAAGTTGTAGAGGCTCTCTATGTTAGCACTCAGTTAATAAAAGTGGCATGAATACCTTAAAGTAATCAGGGAATAAGCTTACAAAGACTGTTATATCGTATCTGTTTAGTCTTATTTGTAGGGGGAGCTCCATCAGCTCCTACTGGAAGCAGGAGGTGCTTCCCAGGTCGGTGGGCTCTGAATTTCCATGATTATTTACCCGGCGCTGTGGGACTGCCCTAGCACTGTTCAATTTCTCTTTTAGCAGCCACTTTTTGTTTTGCCTCTCTAACTTTTGGCCTGTTCTGCTTACTAATTAGCAAATATTTTGAGACAAAAAGCAGCTCATTCTATTTGAATCACTTCTCTTTACTTTCTTTCCCTCCAAGATTTTGGCATTTGAAGTTCTGATCACCTTAGAGGCTCCGAACGCCAATTTTTTTCTCTTCAGTGAATCTCTCAAAACCTCTGTTTACCGTCTCTGCTTCGTAGCATCCACATTCTGCTCAGCTTCTCAGTCCTTCTACCTACATCTGCTCTGCTTTGGGAGTCAGCAGGCGGTCGACACAGAATGTGGCATGTCAGGCTCGCACCAGCGACCGTTCCTTCCTCTGTGGATCCTGACCCTTTAGGCCGCCTTGATAGACCCTCATTGCCTTCAGAATTAAAAACAATTGGAAACAATTGTTTTAATTTAAAAAAGGGTCACCTTCTAGTTGTGGGCATAGGAGAATTTTCCTGCTACAAGCCAGCTTCTCGTGGCTAGAAATAGAAATTAAACAGCCATTTTAAACACATAATTTCAAAGTTAAGGCTTTAACTTCAGAGTTATTATGACAACAGATGGTGTCCTCCTTTCTATAATAAGACACTGTCCTTAGCACTAGGACAGTGATGGACATAAAGTGAGAACAGTAACCTATATGGTAGGCACTGCTAATCCCCATTTTTACATTGAAACTATAAACATGGAGTCTAAGTCAGTCACTGAAGGTCGTATAACTAGTAAGTGGCAATGCTGGGATTTGAATCCTTGTGGTCACTCTCTTAACAGGAGGTAGACCTCTAAACAAATCTTCATTGTTGAGAAGGCAATGCAGCCATCTTTCTTTCCCTTCTGTTCCAAATCTGTAACAATGATAAAATATGCAAAAAAAGAAAAAAAGGGAAAAAGCCAAGTAATGTTTCTACCATAGCTTCCTTGAGGAACTCACAGAATTCTTCTCATTTGTATAAACTGCAGCCGTTGCATAGAGCTGGATGCATGAAGTTCAGAATAGAAATATTTTGATTTCCAGGTTAGTGTTGAGGTCTGAAGTTGTATAATGTTTTGCCAATTGTCAACTGGCAAACTGCTGGTTTCTTGTGTTAGTACAGGAATTAAACAGCACATATGAAAATAAAATTTAGGATTTCATAGAACAGGCCAACCACGGGTGGGAAACCTGTGGCCTCAGAGCCTTCTGGATCCTTGAGAGTGGCCTTTTGACTGAATCTAAATTTACTTACATTTTTTTCTTTTTATTTGTTTCTTTATTTATTTTTTAATTTTTGAAACAGAGTCTCACTCCTTTGCCCTGGGCTACAGTGCTATCGCCTGATAGCTCACAGCAACCTCAAATTACTGGGCTCAGGCGATCCTCTTGCCTCCAGACTCCCGAGTAGCTGGGACTACAGGTACCTGCTACAATGCCCAGCTGCTGAATCCAAACTTCACACAATAAATCCTTTTAATAAGGGATTTGTTGTGTGAAGTTTGGATTCAGGGGAGGTGCCTACTTGAGAATCTGGGGGTCAACATGTGGCCTTGAGGCCACAGGTTCCCCAGGCCTGAACGCTGTGAGTCTTATGTATTTGGGAGGAAGGGGTGCCTTTTTAAAATTCAGTTTCTGGGCAACTAAGATAGAATTTTTTCGTAATCCATCTCACTGGAGTAATTGCCCATCTTATCTGGCCAAAGAGAGTTGGCCAGAGGCTGGTCTCATGCCTATAATCCTAGCACTCTGGGAGGCTGAGGTGAGAGGATTGGTTGAGGTCAGCAGTTAGAGACCAGGTTGAGCAAGAGTGAAACACTATCTCTACAAAAAATAGAAGAATTATCTGTGTACAGTGGCATGAGCATGTAGTCCCAGCTATTCCAGCCTGGGTGACAGAGCAAGACTCAGTCTCAATAAAACAAACAAAAAAACAACAACAAAAATTCCCAGTAAGTCTAAATCACACTGGTCATTATCACATACTTCTGTTAATTTGGTGACCCGCTACATGGGAAATTTATAGTTTCTGATGACATCGATCTCAGGGTAAGGAAAAGGAAGAGAAAACAGGAAAACATGGACATATTTTGCTTCAGAAAGGGAAAAGTTGAATTAATTTTCTGTTCCCATATGGCTTCCTTTAGTGTCATACTGAAGCTTTTTATTTAGTAGATTCCCAGAGAAGAAACTCCAGGTGAAAACACCAGTATGCACCTTTCTACAATTTCATTTCCTCTGTTGATCTTAAAGCATGAAATATCCCAGTGTTTCCCTTCTAAATACTGACACAAGTTGACCCAATGTCAAAGACCTCTGAAGAGTTTAGACAAAGACATTCTGTACATTTATCTTCCTGGTAGTCACACCCTTTTAGACAATGGACACAGAACAGTTTTGAGTGGTTTCTGTCTAGAAGCTGAATACTAATGTTCCCATACCCAATAAATACGTAGCTCTATGAAAAGATTAAGCGAATGTATTCTCATGGAGCAATAGAAAATAATCTACTTTGTATTTAAATAGAGCTGAAACAATTTCATGCAATTGTTTCAGAGCAACCATCTGATAAACAGCCTTCTATGTGTGATTTTTGTTTATCTTAGGATCATCTCAATCACAAATTCTGGGGGCATCCAAACAAAGAATACACTGAATTCTACATAAGTACCGGAAAGATTTTCGAATTAATTGAAATGGCTTTTCTTAGTTAAATTGCCCAGGGACTTTTTAAAGAAAGGCTCATAATGTAGATCTCTTTTTGAAAGCTGAGGACAAAAACATAGCAGATTGATATCAGTGAGGCCTGTTTATGATGGTGAATTATGAAGCTGTGTATACTGATTTCATCTTTTTCATGTTTGGAAAAACATATTTTCCAAATTGAAGCCATATCTCCTTAAATAAACCTGTTTCTATTTTAATAGTAGAGAAAAATATACTATTGTTATAATAATGTATAGAGGACAGAAAATGCCTTTCAGAAGATCCTTTTTACTTGTAGTGGTAACCAATTAGGCTACTATTTTAAGACTACTGGGACCTTGTTTATAGATACAACGGCTGAGTGACTTTAGCTATTAGAGTTTCATTAAACAGGGAAGCTTGGTACTTTTTCCAACTGTGTTTAGGGGATTTTGCACTCAAATATTGCTCTGGCTAGAAATGATTTTGAGAAGAGTGCTATTACCGGCTACTGGTAATAGTAGCTAACATTTATTAACCAAATGTTATGTGCCAGGGACCATGCTAGATGGTTTTATAGTATCCCTTCATTTAATCCTGATGGTAACCCTAAGAACAAGGTATCATTACTATCCCCCCTTTAAAGGCAAGGAAACCAAGCTCTAGTGACGTGAAATCACTTTCCTGAGAGGGCGGAGCTAGGGTAGGAACACAGTGTATTTATGCTACTGTCTTAAGATCCAGGGGGTGGAAGGGCTATTTGGGGCTAGGAGAGTATAAATTAAGATGATCCTTTTAGAAAGCATCTTTGAAGTCCTTATCAAAATATTTTAAAAACAGCATACATTTTTGTCAAATAATCCTACTTCTACGCATTAATCAGACATTTGGACAATGATTATGTACAAGAATGTTTACTACAACATTATTTATAAGATTTTATAATATAGATTGCGTAAGAGGAAGAAAACAGACTCTTTCCATTCTCCTCTCACACTCAACGCAGAACACGTCTGGGATCAAATGTGCGGTTTTGTTTCTCCCATGTACGAAGCATTTTTCCAGCAGATATCACTTGGGTTATCCTATAATGCACTAGAACCTCTGAAAGTTGATCAAGGGACAGTAACAAACAGGTCAACATATGGAGGTGTTCAACATAAGGAACTAGGCCTGCTGTACATATACGTACATGTGGTGCCTGTGTGGTCTGTGAAAATTAGGTCACCTTAAGGAGGTGGTTTATGTACGGAGTTGGTCAACTGTGGAGGATCTACTGTATTTAATTCCATTTGACACCTCTGCCTGGAGATACTGCCAGATCCTACTGGTTGAGGGCTCAGTCCCACATGTCGGCCCCCACTGCAAATGCCAATTTTAGATCTAGGCCACCTGTACTTCTGAACATCTGGCTACAAACTGGGGTTCCCACTACCCAAGGCCACTACCCTGCCTTTGGGCTCAATAATTTGCTAGGATAGCTAACAGAACTCATTGTTCTGCAAGCAAAACACTTCACTTGCACTTGCTAGTTTATCATAAAGGATATTACAAAGGACACAAATGAACCATCAGATGAAGGAATAATCAGGCGCAGTGGGGGACGTGGACCTCCATGCTCTCGGGGGTGCACCTCCCGGCACCGCCACCTGGGTAGCACATCACATCTTGTTGCCTACGAGTTTTCAGAGGACTTGATCTCCAGCACCCCTCTCTCCCTAGAGATTGGTGGGTAGGATTGAAAATTCCACTTTGGGGGAAAGGCAGAGAGCAGATACTGGGAGGCCTTGATATAACACGGAGAACTTGCTTGTGTTTACCCTCAGTTGCTCTGTGCTTTTGGGAGCTGACTGAGCAGGGGGGAGAGTCTAGGGGCAAGGACTAGAGAGCAGGCTTTAAAAACTGGTTAAACAGAGGATAAGTTGTCGCAGCTCACGCCTGCAATCCTAGCTCCTTCAGGAGGTGAAGGTGGAAAGATTACTGAGGCCTGGAGTTGAAGGATACAGTAGGCAATGGTAACAGCGCTGCATGCCAGCCCAAGAGGTAGAGGGAGCCCCTTTCTCTAAAAAAAAAAAAAAATAGATCAAATCTTCATCTTTCATGGGATTAATTTTTTTTTTAAAAGAAAAATGTTGGCTGGATAGAGAGGATCAAAGAGAGAAGCTGTGATGAGGAGGTGTCCGTAGGCTCAGCATGGGACTGGATGTCCACGTGTGTGTCAGTGGGGAGGGAAAGCACAGGGATGAAGGAATTCTGGGGCAGGGTGGGGGTGAACCTGGAGCTGCCAGGTTACATGCTGATTTTGTGAGGTCATTTTTTGCTGGTTTATGTTGGATATCACAAAAGGTTTACACAGACCTTTTTTTTTTTTTTTCCCCAATCAGCTGTCCTTAGTGTTTATATACCGTGTGGCCCAAGACAACGCTTATTCTTCCAATGTGCAGCAGAAAAGAAAAAAAGGGGGACACCCTGCACTAAGGCATTAAGCCTGAGTGGTTGGGACAGTGACGATGCCATTTAGGGGTTTAGGAAAGAAAGGTTGGGAAAGTAATATACAGACACTACTGGTTGTTAATACAACAGTCCTGTTCCTCTTCCTTCTAGAGCCCTGATTTTGTCAAATGGTGTAAGCCAGTCAACTCAAGGAGCCTGTTATGGGTCCAGGGGTGGACATGGCCCTGTCCTATTGAGTGCATATATCGTGGCTGTGAATGTGTCATCCACTTCGTAGGAGGAGCACAGAAGAGCTGGAAAAGGAAGCCTTAGGGGACTGGAAAGAATCAGGGAGATCGTGGAGAGAGGAGCCCAGGACTCCCCCTTGGGAGTTGTGTGTGAGCCCTTGGGCTTCCCTGTGACTGGGGCATGTGTAGCTCTGGCCCGGAACAGAGCATCAGAGACTAGGAGGACTGAATTAGGAGATGGAGTGGCACACAGGGGAAAGATCTGAACAACCCTGCAAAGCCTCTGAAAACTGACTTGGCATTGGAACCATAACCTGCACAAGCTGGTGGGAACACTTTGTCTAAACTCAACCAGATCGATCACTTGCTTAAACAAAAACATCAACACTTCTCAGAGTTTAAACAAGACCCCGAGTCTCATGACATTCAGAATGTCAAAAATGCAATCCAAAATTGCTCAGCAGGCTGGGTACGGTGGCTCACACCTATAATCCTAGCACTTGGGAGGCTGAGGCGGGCGGATTGCCTAAGCGCATGGGTTCAAGACCAGCCTGAGCTTCAGCGAGATCCTGTCTCTAAAAATAACTGGATGTTGTGGTGGGTGTCTATAGTTCCAGCTACTCAGGAGGCAGAGACAAGAGGATAGCTTGGGTCTAGGAGTTTGAGGTTACTGTGAGCTATGACATCATGGCACTCTACCGAGGGTGACAAAGTGAGCCTCTGTCTCAAATAAATAAACAAAAAAACAAATTTTTTTTTTGAGACAGAGTCTCACTCTGTCATCCTAGCTAGGGTGCCATGGTGTCCTATCTCACAGCAACTTCAAACTTTTGGGCTCAAGCAATCTTCTTGCCTCAGCCTCCTGGGTAGCTGGGAATATAGGTGCCTGCCACAATGCCCAGATCTTTTTAGAGATGGGATCTTGCTCTTGCTCTTGCTCAGGCTGGTCTGGAGCTCCTGAGCTCAGGCAATCCACCCACTTCGGACTCCCAGAGTACTGGGATTACAGGTGTGAGTCACCGTGCCCCTGGTCTTTTAAATGGGGGAAGGAGGGTGGTCAGCCTCGGTGTGGAGGATGGTGAAGTCTCTAAGGAGACCACAGGCTTTTGCAAGGTAGAGATGATCATCTGAGGTCATTTTGGTAGCATGGCCAGAGCAGGAAACTTGAATTGAGGAGTCATTAAGAGCACTGGAGAGGGAGAAAGTCAGTGCAAACATTTTTTGACAAAGCTGTATGGTAACACTTTCTTGAGAATGCATAGCTGATGGAATGATTCCTTTTTATAAGATGGAGGTTCTGTTTATTTTTATTGGCATATTATAACTATGTATATTTTTAGAGTACATGTGGTATTTTGATACATGCATACAATGCATAATTAGTATTGATTCTGCTTCTTAAGCTGAACAGAGGCAGGGGTCGGGAGTAGAGAGGAAGAAGTTAATGATTCAGCAGAGAAATAGGATGGCTGCTGGCATATGGCTTTGCAGAAGCCAGGAAGTGATGCCCAAACCCACAGGTGTTTTTTGTTGTGGTAGTGTATTTTTCTTTTTAAAAAAATTTTTTGGTAGAAATTCTTGCTGATGCAGTACCTTAAGGCAGAAATTAAAAGACTAATTATTATCAAAGTTATTTAAGATTATCATAATTTGTAGGTGATATGATTTCTGTTCTCCAGCAGTGATTCCCAACCTTTTCTAAGTTGTGATACATGAAGAAAATGATGGTAGCTATAAGATATATAAGATATATATAAGATACATGTAAGATATATATATAAGATATATCTAATATATAAGATATATTAGAATAAGCCGTAGGGAATTTGGAGACAATTTTCTGTGGCCTGTTGGAATAGTACTTTATGTTTTTATATTATATAATTCTGATAATAAAAATAAAATGTAAAGTAAGAGGGAAGAAATTAAACATTGTTTTTACATAAAACCTGTAAGTAAAGTGTTCTGAAACTGGTTACCTAGAAGTTTAGCCTTACTTCTAGTTTAGACAAATTTAATATAAGATTATTATGCTTGAAAGGGGTATAAATATTTCTCAATGTTGACTTTTTAAAGATCATCTCTTGCTAGTCAACATAAATGAGAAACTTTATATTAGTTGCTGATTTAAAAGTTTTTTATTTTTAAAATTTACAGTAGTTTCCAAGAGAACTGAACATCTCTCTTATTCTTTTCTAGATGAATATGTTGAAATTTGTTGTGATAATGCACACAGGTTTTCAACACCAGAACCATGTCACATATGTGCTTCAAAGTAGTGGTGAAGTGCCCCTTGCAAGTAGCTTGGATGTCACAAAAAATCCACCAGTTCCAAAATGAGTGGCAGTGCCTGCTTAGCATCAGGACAAGGATTCCAAGCTGCCAGCCTGTGAAGTGTCTGCCCCGAGCCCCTAACCAACTTCACCATGGGCTGTGATCCAGGTGTGGTGGGCACCTGGAACCCTAGATCTTCCAGCAGCCCTGCAGGACTGTGACCACACGGCACAGAGAGGTGCCCTGCTGTAGGTCTGAGGAGCTGTCCTGGCTGCACAGCACTTTGGCCACGTTTACTGAGGGCCGCCAAGCAGGGCTGCTGCGCGGTGAATTGTGCTCCTTGCTACTGGTGGTGAATTGTGCTCCTTGCTACTGGTGACTGAACACAGTAAGAAATAGTCTCTCAAGGGCCTCCCAGGAGCTTCATGATTGCAGGAAACTGGCTACAGGTGGCTGCCCTAGACCTTCCTGATTGCTGGAGCACCAGGAATCCATTCTCGCCTCCCCGGCAGACCACACACAGCACACCAGTTGGAAAGCTCCAGTCTAGAAATGCCCAAGGGGATTATAGGAGAAAGGACAGACTAAGAAAGTGACTTAATATATGAAAGATAAACACATATAAAGATAGAGATACCATCTCTATCTTTATATGTGTTTATCTTTTCTAGGTACCAACTAGAGAGGCAGCATAATGGAAAAAAAAAAAATTGCATTCCCAATAGCAACAAAAGAGATGGAATACCTAAGAATAACTTAGCAAGAAATCTGAAGTATTTAATGTGAATACATGAAAATGTTTTATTATGCTATAAGATATTAAAGAAGATTTCAATAAATAGAGCCATACCGTGTTCTTAGAGAGAGCTGGATATTACAAAGGTGTCAATTCTTATCAAATTAATTTATGGTTATAACATAACTCCAATCAAAATACTAATGGAGTTATTTTGGAATATAACAAAATCATTGCAAAGTATATCTGAAGGACAAACAGGGCATATTAACTAATACATTTTGAGGAAAAAATAAAACTATTTTTTTTCTGTATCAGAAAAGACTCTCTAAGATTTTCTGTATCTTGGAAAAGACAAATTTCCCAAAGGCAAAGATATGTAGCTCTGATAAGATTTTAAAATAGTATGTACATTAAAAAAAGCAAAAATGGAATGTAAAGGCAAATATCAAACTGGAAACTTATTTCCAGTAAATGTTATACATAATTACTGCATGAAATTTATCAAGAACACAGACACAATGATTAAAGAAATGAATATTTCGGCTTGGCGGCCACAGCACAGTGGTTATGGCACCAGCCACATGCACTGAGGCTGGAGGGTTCGAATCTGGCCTGGGCTGTTTAAACTACAATGACCACTGCAAAAAAAAATAATAACTGGACGTTGTGGCAGGCACCTGTAGTCCCAGCTACTTGGGAGGCTGAGGCAAGAGAGTCGCTTAAGCCCAAGAGTTTGAGGTTGCTGTGAGCTATGATGCTATGGCATTCTACTGAGGGCAACATAGTGAGACTGTCTCAAAAAAAAAAAAAAAAAAAAAAAAAAAATTTTCCCAGAACTAAAATAATTTGAAAGAGTCCACTTGGTGGCCATCAAAATAGAGAAAAGTAGCCTCATGTCAAAGGCATATTCTCATGGCTCAGCACCTGTAGCTCAGAGGCTAGGGCACCAGCCATATACACCAGGGCTGGTGGATTTGAACCCAGCCCCAGCCTGTCAAACAGCAATGACAACTACAAAAAAAGAATAGTCAGGTGGTGTGGCGGGCACCTGTAGTGCCAGCTACTTGGGGGTCTGAGGCAAGAGAATTGGGTAAGCCCAAGAGTTTGAGTTTGCTGTGAGCTGTGATACCATGGCACTCTACCGAGGGCAATATAGTGAGACTCTGTCTCAAAAAAACCCCCAAAAAACCAAAATCACAAAATTTCACAAGACAGCAGACCTAGATAAGAGCCTATGAATTTCCAGGGAGAAAAGAAAACATCATCCCTTTTCATGTTAAAAAGAAGAATCATGAATCAACAGTTCTGGATTGTCCCACAGCATAAATGTAAACTAAAAGAAAATGGAGAAACATCTTAAAGATATCAGAAACAAAATGATTTTCAACCTATAATTATATAGTCACTACATTATCAAGCAAGTGAGGGTGAAGTACTACGTTTAACATCTCAATTTTCCTCTGATTCATTCTTTCTTAGGAGGTGTGTGTCAGAAAAACTAGGCGTCAACCAAGAAAGAGAAGGGCTAACAGAAGAGGAAGGAAAGGAAGACATCTAGGGCCATGTTGGAGAAAGATCCCCAGACAGCAGCCCTCTCAGATCAGGACCTGTTCAGAAATCTCTAAGAGAAAGTTCTTTAGGACTATGATCTAATAATGCCTGATGCTTCCAAATATCTGGACAGGAATTTAGGTGATTCACCGAAACGTTGCAATTGAATCGGTAGTGTGTTGAAAAATAAACAGATAAAATAAGGGATTATTAACTCCAGGGAAAACACAAAGGTGTACAGGAAAGGAAACATAAACTGTAGTTTAACTTCTGACTCTGTTCTGAATGACATCTAAATTGCCATCAGAAGGTAAACATCGAGTATCTCCTTAACCAGAAGTGTGATCTGATTCTATTGGGACAATCGGAGTACTGTGAAGACCCTTGTGTATGGTGGAGAGAAAATTCTCTCCTTCTTTCATGGACAGAAATTTAAAAAGTAAAACCTAAGCCATTCACCTCTTCTCTCTTTGGGCATTCTTGTGTTTGGACAGGGAGTTATCAGAAAGGTGATCAGCCATAGACAGCAGAAGGGAGAGAAGATGAGTCCTTGCTGGTTTGTCACTGGACGAACCAATCCCGGAATTGGGCTACCTCCAACTTACTTGTGCAAGGACCTCAGGGACAACCCAGTGATCACCTATGTCCCTGAAAGTTGGCACATCCTCGATACCAAGCATACAAAATGAAGAGCAAAGGAAAAGTCAATGTTAATGATAAGATACATTATTATCGAGCACTGAAAATATACCAAGTCCTTCACCTGAAGATGGATAGCCCTTGGGACTATCAATTTTACTGACTATGGTCTTAAACCTGTGTGTCCGTATAGTGTTTGAAAGAAGAAAAGGACTTTACTGAAAATAGCCACTACTATTTGTATAGAAGTTTATACATTTAAAATATAGTTCTTACACATGGCAAGTTAATATTTTAAAGAAATACATTACTATCCTAAGTCAGGGATTGTGGAGAAAAAAAGAAATACTATATTATATAGTAGCTACTTCAAAAATGACAAAGAAATGAGTGAGACCACATGAATTTCTACAAGGACTTTCAAGTGCAATTGGCCCCAGGGAACAACACAATTTTGAGCTTCGTGGCTTCACCTATGTGAAGATTTTTTTCTTTTCTTTCTTTTCCTTTTTCATTGTTTAGGAATCTTTGAGGGTACAATGAGCCAGGTTATACTGCTTGCGTTTGCTGGGTCAAGTCCCTCTATTCATAAGATTTTTTTCAATAAATACTATATTTGAAAAGTTTCTTGAGATTTGTGACAACTTGAAAAAACTCTCAAACTACATAGACCAGAAAAATTGTAAAAATTAAGAGAAAGATATGTATTATATGCATAAAATATTTGTAGATACCGGTCTATTTCATCATTTACTATTGTAAAATACATAAATTTATTATAAAAAGTGAAAATGTGTCAAAACTCAAGCATATAAACACAATTCATACATGGTGTCATTTCACAGTTGAGAAAAATGTACGTAAACAAAATATTCAGTATTTGATTGTAACCGCATAAAATTAATTATAGAGCTCACGTCTGGGACTGCTGTAATAATTCTGTTGCCACCTCCTGTGCTATAGTCTCGATCTCAAGCATTGCAAGTGTCCACTTACAATGCTGTGTAGCGCTGGTCATCTGTCGTGAGCAGCTGTCTCTGCAGTAAATCGTGCATCTCGGTAGAAAGCGATCTCCTGTGGTTTGCCAGTATTTCTCATCACGTTTAGTGCAATACTGTGAACCTTGAATAACACCACGGGACCCATATGAATTGCCACTAGTGATGCTGGAAATGCTTCCAAGAAGCAGAGAAAAGTCACGACGTTACACGAGAAAGCTGAATTGTTCGCTGGGGTCTATGGATTAAAGTCTGCTGCTGTGAATGCCCACCATTTCAGACAGATGATTCACCTTGTAAACAGATGATGTAAACTTACGGTATTGATAGGCCGGGCATGATGGCTCACACCTATAATCCTGGCACTCTGGGAGGCCGAGGTGGGTGGATTGCCCTGAGCTCAGTGGTTCGAGACCAGCCTGAGCCAGAGCCAGAGGCAGAGCCAGAGTGAGATCCCGTCTCTACCAAAAAGAAAGCTGGGCATTGTGGTGGGCGCCTGTAGTCCCAGGTGCTTGGGAGGCTGAGGCAAGACAATCACTTAAGCCCAAAAGTTGGAGGTTTCTGTCAGCTATGATGGCCACAAAGTGAGGGCCACAAGGTGAGACTCTGTCTCAACAAAAAAATAGATAAAAATAGGATAGTACTATAAATGTATTTTATCTTCCTTATGATTTTCTTTTCTTTATTTTTTATTTTTGTTTTTTTGAGACAGAGTCTCAAGCTGTTGCCCTGGGTAGAATGCTGTGGCATCATAGCTTATAGCAACTTCCAACTCTAGGGCTCAAGCAATCCTCTTGTCTCAGTTTTACTATTTTCAGTAGAGATGGGGTCGTGCTATTGCTGAGGCTGGTCTCAAACTTGTGAGCTCAAGCAATCCACCTGCCTTGGCCCCCAGACTGGTAGGATTCATGCATGAGTCACCTTGCCCGACCCATTTTCTTTTCTTTAGCTTACTTTATTGTGAGAATATAGCATAAAATACATATAGCATACCAAATATGTGTTAACTTATCAGTAAGGATTCTGGTCAACAGTAGGTTGTCGGTAGTTAAGTTTTGGGGGAGCCAAAGTCACATGTGTGGGTTTTTGGCTGCAAGGGAGGTTGGTGCCCCTAACCTCTGTGTTGTTCAAGGGTCAACTGTACTATGTAGAGAATTACAAATAAAAAATTTTGCCTTTAACCTCACAGGACAAAAATAAAAATAAACAAAGAAAGAAGAAACTTAAAAAAATTATGAAACTCACCTTTAAAATAAACATATTATGATCACAAGAGTTGGAACTAATCTTATAAACATTTGTTAGTATTGGTGGGAATTCAGGGAAGTTGACTCAATCTCTATCCCTAACTGAAAATGAACTTACCTGTAACCTAATATACAATAGTGACTGACAATAGCTTACAATTACTAAGTTCCCTGATGTACTAGACACTATATTCAGTATTATACATGTATTTTATCATTTAATTCTCACATTTATTTTAAGAAGGGTGGCCCATTTGGCCTGAGAAAAGTTCATGGAGGTAGGATTTGAACCCAGACATGCTTGCTTCCAGAGCCTGGGTCCCTAGCCACGATGCTTTCTGCTCTTTTATGAAATGTGAAGAAATGTGATATCAAATACAGGAATGATGACCATTTTCAAGTAGATTTCTGTGTTAAGTATTTCAGCCTTGGCGTGTTAGTGTGGGTGATGATGACCACACCCCACTCGGGTGTGGAGCCTGGAAGCTGTCTGACCATGTACCCAGAGAAGCAAAGGCCCTACTCCCCCACCAAACGCAGAGTGTCACAGAGTCTGACCTCTCCTGGTAGGACCAGTGCTGACCTGCCACCCTCCAAAGATACTTCATTCTCTTGCCAAGGAATCCATACAAAAATGGCTTGTGGACAAGTTCCCAGCATGTTCCCAATGAACCCGAAAATGGGATTGGAAAGCATCGAACACGGTTGGGTTGTCAATAAATATGTAAGAACACTGACATAAAAAGCTTTTCTATCTGCCTCAATTATTTAATCTCTGCTAGTTCAGATGCGTGTCCCCCTGCCCTGGGGTTAATCAGCACTGACATCTGAAGTGAAGCGAGCTGCTTCCAGCCCCTTTGGCAATGGAAATGGAGGTGTCAAGGGAGCATATAAAATAGAAATGGTGAAATGCTGCTCATCATCGTAGCACTGATTAAAAATGCACAATACCACCAGGGCCATGAACTTAGGCAGTGGGACTCCTGGATGATAAAAATGCCAGGCCAACCTTGCTGGTGAGCAGAGGAGGGAATATAACCCAGAGAGAGGAGACAACTTGCTCCTGAAAACCAAAATTATGATTTATGTGAGGGGACAGAACAAGTCAGGCCTTCTGTGGGCCCAGCAGGGCTCTGTCCCCTGCTCTGCAAGGCCTTCCCTAATGAAACCCCCTGGGGTCTGTTTCTCTATCTACAAGCTGCAGGGTGTCAGCAAGCACATGGCTCAGTTGAGAGGACACCCCATCCTGAGGGACTTTCTCTCACTCACACTCCTGAGGTCAGACGTGCACAGCCAAGTTTCGTCATTTCTGTATGGTGGGATCATGGGTGATTTTAATTTTCTTTTTTAAAAAGTTATTAGTACTTACATTATCTCTCCCATAATGAGTCTGTACAGCTTTTGTGTTTTAAAATAACATAAGATACTTTAAAAAGGATTTGTGGGGTTGTTGGATCAGGGCAAAGATTGTCAAAGTGGGGGGAAGGAGGCAGGGCGACAATGGTAATGAAAGCCCAGATCCTCAGCTAATTTGGCCTTGTAGGGGCTGGAGTGAGGATGGTGTGAGATGGGTCAGAGTCAAAGAGAAAGCTGAGAGACAGGTGCCACTGTCTTCAATAAATGGCAGGGTGTTAGAAATCAGAGGGGTAGCTGGACGGCACGTAGTGCAGTGGAGGAGAGGAGAGTGAGGCTCTTGAGATGTCAGTGAGGCACCGACAGGGGTGGAGGGGCGTGTGGGTGAGAGCCAGAGCCCCACCAGGACAAGGAGATGGAGTGAACTGGGTTTTGTTTGTTTGTTTGTTTTTAGAAAAGGTCTTGTTCGGTCTCCCAGGCTAGATTGCAGTGGCATCCTCATAGCTCCCTGTAAACTCAAACTCCTGGCCTCAAGCAGTCCTCCTGCCTCAGCCTCCCAAAGTGCTAGGTTTATAGGTAAAAGCCACTATGCCTGACCTGGAGTGAATACTTTATTTTTAGGTTTAAGGTATACAGAAGAATCACTTTTTCTTTTCTTTTTGTCCTTTTTAAAATTATGAACTATGACACACAGAGAAAAATGTACATTAAAACATGAATGTACCTATATAAAGCATCTAGCCATGGAACTGCCACCCTGTTGAAAAAAATAGAGCTTTCTCTGTGTGTGTTCCTTCCTTATCACATCCTTTTCCCTCGTCTCTGGAATTTAACCACTATTCGGGCTTTTAGTGTAATTACGTCCATTTCTTCATAGTTACTGAATTTTTTTTTTTTTTTTTTAGAGACTGAGTCTCACTTTATTGCCCTTGGTAGAGGGCCGTGGAGTTACATAGCTCACAGCAACCTGCAACTCCTGGGCTTAGACGGTTCTCTTGCCTCAGCCTCCTGAGTGGCTGGGACTATAAGCGCCTGCCACAATGCCTGGCTATTTTCTTTTTGCAGTTTGGCCAGGGCTGGGTTTGAACCCACCACCCTCGGTATATTGGGCTGGTGCCCTACTCACTGAGCAACAGATGCTGCCCTTAGTTACTGAATTTTTTAAAATTTTATTTTCTCCTCTACTTGTTTAAGAGTTATACATTACTTTAGATATGACAACCTGAATCATTAACATAGTAAGAAGCTGGGCATGGTGGTGCATGCCTGTCATCCCAGCCACCCACAAGGCTGAGGTGGGAGGATCACTTGAGTCCAGGAGTTTGAACACAGACTGGGCAACATAGCAAGATCCCATCTCTAAAAAACCAAACCAAACTAAAACAAAACAAAACAAAAAGTCTACTGTTACCTTCAAGGGCAATAAAAAATTTTAAATTACTTTAATTGCATTTACTATTTTCCTGGCCTGTATGCTATGGTTACCATGTATTTTATTTCTATATATTTTAAAAACACTATGACATTGTTGTCATTATTGTTTTATATTATCGGTGTTTATTTAGTTTTACACACATGCGTCCCACTTTAGTTGTTCTTTTTTCCTTTTTACACCTCTGACTGCTTATTTGCAATCATTCTACTGTGAAAGGTGTATTCTTTAGAATTTCCTTTCATATTGGTGTGATGGTAGCAAACTTGCTTGGTTAGTTTGAAATGTCTTTATTTATTTTTCTTTCTTGTAGGATATATTTGTTGGACATACAATTCTAGGTGGCAGTGATCTGCTTTTAGCACACTGGAGAGAGAACGTTCCATTGTCTTCTGGTTTCCATTATGCTTTTGAGAAACTATCTATTAGTTTAACGGATGCATCTTTTGAAGTTAATCTTTTTTTCTCCCTCTGGATGCTTTTTAAAGCATTATCTTTCTCAGGCAGCGCCTGTGGCTCAGTGGGTAGGGCGCTGGCCCCATATACTGAGGGTGGCGGGTTCGAACCTGGCCCCGGCCAAACTGCAACAAAAAAATAGCCGGGCATTGTGGCGGGTACCTGTAGTCCTAGCTACTCGGGAGGCCGAAGCAAGAGAGTTGCCTGAGCCCAGGAGTTGGAGGTTGCTGTGAGCTGTGTGACACTATGGCACTCTTCCGAGGATGATAAAGTGACACTGTCTCTACAAAAAAAAAAGCATTATCTTTCTACTTTTCTGTATGCTCACTGTGATGTGTCTAACATTTTTAGCAACATTGTTTAGGGGTTGTAGTGATTGTTGAATCTATGGATTAGTATCTTTCACCGGTTCTAGAACATTCTCAGCATTATCTCTTCAAATATTATCTTTGCCTCCTTATATCTAGCTTCTTCTGACACCAATTAAATGTACTCTAGACCGTCTGAGACTATCTTCTTTGTTTCTTTTCCTCCAATTTTCATTTTTATGCTTCTCTGCTGCACTGGGAATGCCTTTTCTGACCTGTATTTCAGTTCACCAATTTTCTCTTTGGCTATATCTGGACTGCTGAAGAGAAAGCTGGATGCTGTCTGGAAGCTGCATGAATCTATGCTCACCTACAAAATTTTTCATTGTCGTTGCATTTTTCTTTCACAGAAGGTCTATTTGATTCTTTTTTGCAGATGTTATTTTGCTTCTTATGGTTTTTGTTCTCTGAAGATATATTCAAGCTTGTCTTTTATAACTTTAAACATCATAAACATAATCGTTTTATAATTTAATCTGACAAATTAAAGCTCTGAAGTCTTGTGTGTGATTTTTTTGTTTGTTCTGATGATTATTGTTCTTTCTTAGCTATGATGATCTGCTTGTCATTGTATAAATTGTGATAAAAATTCAAGGTTTAGAATGAATTTCTAGAGAGAATTTTCTCTGCTTTAGCTTGTGATCTCCAGCCACTAATAGTCTAGGATCACATTGTATCAAATTTAAGGATTATTGCTCATGGGATGAACCAGTTCTACCTCATTCTGAGGCAGTAGTCTTTTGGGGTCTTAAATGATGGGGCATGTTTGCCTGTATCCTGTTGGACCCTGCACCTTGGCAGCCGTTAGGCCTGGTAAATGTTCCCTTCACCCCTCAAGCACATCAATACCAAAGTTTAAACTTCTCAGAATGGGCAAATGCAGTGCCCTCAGTAGCTTTTCTGCTTATTTATTCATTACTCATTGGTTTGCATTTTCTATTCAGTTTTGGGATTTTTTTTTTCTATTTTATCAGGTTTTGGATGCTTTAAAGAAGACTTAAAGATTTCAGGTTTTTACAAAAATTTTTTTCTAGCAGAAGCTGTTTTAAATTGCCTATAATATTACCAGAAGTAAGGGGTTTGGAAATTTTCTTATTGTAGTAAGTAATGACTCCAGAGGGAATGGTATGAAGCTTCCGTAGAAAAAGAGCATAGTGGAATGAGGTGGGAAAAGAGGGTTTAAGAAATACAGAATTAGGAATGTGATTAGAAATTATCCAGAAGGGCATTAATAGAAGGATTGTGTGAGACTCTTGATACCCAGAGAGCTTGCCGTTTGAACTGGGGTTTAGGAATACAAGGAATTACGGGATTAACTGGCCTCTGTCTCCAGAGAGTAAAGGTACAAACCCCCAGGACATCAGTCTGTTAACAGGTCAGACTTGGAGACTGGGGCTATAGGCACCCAATTTGCTGAGAACATAAGAAAGCACTGGAAAGGTGTGTTCTAGTGATCCTGAAGATGCCTCTCCCTGGTAGATGGGAAGGAAACTCTTTAGTTTCAAGAATACCCACCTGTTGAAAATATTAGCAGTGGCACTTATAGCTTGGAAGTCTCCATGTTCTCACGATAATTTTGAATACTGTTTGCCGTAGGAATTATGATCATTGCTCACTTTAAAAGACTAAATATTTACTTCATCATTTTTAATGATTATAGAAGTTTGCAGTTGTAACATTATCTTATGGCAAATCCTCTGTGGACTTTCCAAAGTATAAAATACTGACACGCAGGTGAAGTTCCTTCGCTGCCCCTCCTCCACAGTCTGACAGTCCCAGGACAGGACAGTCCTTCAGAGAACAGCATTCTCTGCTCCAGAGGGTTATGAAAATATGCTGTGTGTTACTGATGTGAGCTAACAGATACTCAATATCCCAGGGACCCCAGAATCATAAAGGTCATCCTGGCCCCTCCAGCTCTCTTACTCCACACCTCTGGTCACTCTCAAAGTCCTGAGGATGTTTTTCTCAGTGTCTCCACAGCTGGCCCCTCTTCTAATGCTCGTAGTCACTATACTAGTCCCGTCAAGAGCCCCTGAAATTACCTTCCTGACTCTGGTCCCTTCTTACTGTGATCCATCGTCCTGCCCAATTGGTACTAAAAACGGCTATTTCCCTATTCAAACATCTTCAGTCATTTGCTCAAACTTCTAAAACCTCTTAATTTAGCATCCAAGGCCATTTGTGACATGATTGTAGCTGGCTTTTCCAATTTTTTTGTGGGGTAATGATTTAGTTAGGAGATAGGTCGGGCAGCTGTAAGAAAGAAAAAAATAAAAAACTAAAAACCCAGGTATGGTAGCCAAACAAGATAGATACTTATTTCTCTCTCCTGCAAAAAATCTGAATACATGGTCCGGGGCTGATATGGGAACTGCAGTGACGCGGCAACCTGCCTGCGAGATAGCTCCCCAAATTCCCACTTCCCCTGTTCATATCTCTGTGTAGTCCCCTCCCACACTGTTCAAAGGTAAATAAGGATAAATATTTTTATTTATATTGTATAATGATTAGTTTTATGTGTCAACTTGACTGGGCTAAGGGATACCCAGGTAGCTGGTGAAACATTATTTCTGAGTGTGTCTGCCAGGGTGTTTCTAGGAGAGATCAGCATTTGAATCAGTGAACTGAGCCAAGAAGATCTGTTCTCACCAGTGTGGACAGGTGTCTTCCCACCAATTGAGAGCCCACATGGGTAGAAAAAGGAGGAGGATGTGTGAGTTCTCTCTCACTTCTTGAGATGGTTTATCCATCTTTTCCTGCCTTTGGACACTGGAGCGGCTCCTGGTTTTCAAGTATTCAGACTCAAGGACTTTCACCAGCACCTGCCCTCTCCAAATCCCTGGCCTTTGGAATCAGACAGAATTACACCAGCAGCGTCCCTGTCTCTCCAGGTTGCAGAGGGTATATTGTGGGGCTTTTTCATGAAATGAGTGAAATCAAATGATTTTCCATTCATCCAATGGTTGTTCACAGGGTTAAGCAGTGCCCTCCTCCTCAGAGATAATACACAGACACATTTACTCTTCAAAATTCTTTTCCATAAAATACATGAATAAATGACTAGTAATATCAGGGGCATGTGTACCCTCTTTCCTCCTCTGTCTTTTTAATTAATCCACCCACCTTCTTTTCTGTCAGCTCAGAGATAAAAAGATTTGCCTAATATCCTGGTTGCATGGCTGATAACGTCCTCTTTGTTAGTTAACTCTTAAAGGAGGAGTCATGTAAAAGCCTGGAAATGACCATATGAATTATGCATGAAGGACTCAACTCAAGCCATGCATATAAAATGGGCATTAAGAACACAACCTCTAGTCTCCTATTCTTTTATAAATAGCCCCCACCCCCACCCCAGGGCATGCTAGCCTAGTCCGTACTCCTCTGGTAGCACAAATGGAGTTTGATTTATTGGTTTGAACTAATTGTTTTAAAGTTTATTTCTGTGTATTATTGGAGTACGTATGTTTTTGTTGCATAGTTTGCTTTAGTAAATTTTAAGTCAAACTTACAGCTGTACCTCTCACTCAGAAAGTGTGCAGTGTACCCATGCAATTTGAACTAATTTATTAATACAGAATGGAGACCACTAATTAAGAAAATAAAATTTGATAAATGCAGTTGGCATCTGGCTAGTCATACTAATATGCTTTTTAAAAACTTCTTATATCGGCCGGACCTGGGGGCTCACGCCTATAATCCTAGCCCTTTGGGAGGCCCAGTCAGGTGGATTGCTTGAGCTCAGGAGTGTGAGACCAGCCTGAGCAAGAGCAAGATTCCACCTCTACTAAAAAAATAGAAAAACTAGCCAGGCATCATGGACGGTGCCTATAGGTCCAGCTACCTGAGAGGCTGAGGCAAGAAGATTGCTTAAGCCCAAGAGTTTGAGGTTGCTGTGAGCTATGATGCCACAGCACTCCACCCTGGGTGACAGAGTAAGACTATCTCAAAAACAACAACAACAACAAAAACTTCTGTGTACCTTGCAGAACATTTTATAATATTCTGCACATATGCAAGCTAACCTTTTTTTCCCCTCAACCTCCCAAGAAGAACCATTTTAGACTGGCACGTGACTTGCGAGTCTAAAAGCTCAGAGGGAACAAGAAGACATCCATACTTGTATTAATGAGGGGAATCCAGACAAGCAGGACCAATAGGTGATGGGGTGGAAGTCCTGGCTTAAGAAGCAGGAGCACCAGTCTCCGCGGGCAGGGGAATAAAAATGCACCAGCTCGGGCAGAAGCAAATCACCCTTCCCCTGTCTTGGTTCTATTCAGGTACTCAGTGCACTGGAGGGGCCTGTCTAGGTCGTTACGGATGGATCTTCTTTACTGTCTACTGATTTAGATGCTTATCTCCTCCAGAAACACCGTCACAGAGGCATCCAGAAATAATATTTCAGCACCATCTGGGTGCCCCTTTGCCTTGTCTAGTTGATGCATAAAAATTAGCCATCACAATGCTTAAGTCCTGTCCCTGTCTTCTGTTCTCCCCCCTCACCCCTACTTTCTTTCTTTCTTTTCTTTTTTTTTTTTTTACCCCCACAGTTTTTGGCCAGGGCCAGGTTTGAACCCACCACCTCCGGTATATGGGGCCGGCACCCTACTCCTTTGAGCTACAAGCCGCCCATCCACCCCTACTTTCTAGGATTACTTCATATCTCCAAGGCCCTCGGGACATGGCCCTGTGGGGCTTGTCTAACAAATGTTGTCCCACCCTCCCTCTGCACGTCACTTCCGGCCCTTCCATTCACTCTGTTTCTTGAATGGGTTTAGCCGGTATGTCCTTTAGACCCCTCACATTTACTCATTTTGCCTGGAATGATCCCATTGTGCTGTCTTTGCCTTTCCACCTCCTTTTTGACTTTTCATTTCTTGTTAAATGTCCCTTCCTCTAGAGAATCCTTCCCTGCCCACCCAATCTGAATTAGTAGTTCTAACAAATAACTTGGTTTTATTTTCCTCTGATCACTTCCTGATATTTCCATGTTTGTTTAATATGTTTTATTGTCTGTCTTTCACTATCAGACTGTACATTCTGGAGGTAGGAACCTTATACGTCTTCTCCGTTGTGTCTCTAGGGCCTAAGACATTGGCACTCATAGATCCTAAGCATTTGCTGAATAAACAAAGGTCATATTAGAAAAATAGGTCAGTTTACTTCCACCTGAATTGATATAGTCATTTCATAAAAAACAACTATTTCCCAGTTAAGGTCAATTCGTAGTTTAATAAAAATGAATAAGTGAATCAGCTCAGTCTTCAGGTGTTAGTAAGCTATGACTCTTACATGTACAATTCAAGTTCCTGACTCAGATACCTGACAACGTCACTCGAATGACACTTGTTGACCCTGGATCTGCCTTACCTTTTTCTGGGCTCCGAGGACCCCGCACAAGTCCCATGTTCTCTGTGCAGCTTTGTTTGACCACCCCAGCCCCAACTCTCTCCTCCTTCACCCCCTCTTCCCTTTCACAGCACTGAGTATACCAGCCACTCAAGGGGCCTGGGACAGAGGTTGACCTCTGCTCTGTGGGGTGGCATTTGAGGACCTGTGTCCTTAATTCTCCTGGGCTTATGAGTTGGAGTCCTTCGCATATGTTTTTCCTTCAGATATTTTGTTGACTGATAGATCCAACTTCGCTGTTTTTTTTCTCTAGTTTTTTTTGTTGTAAATGAATGTCTGCTGCTAGCAAGGGTGCAGCCAGGATGGACTGGCCCTAGCTTTGGCCTTGGTCAGGGGTAGGGGGCAGGGAAAAATTCAAAGCTGGGGCTCTTTCCAGGATGCCCAAAATGTGTAGGGTACTTCCCCTTTTCTTTGTGGTTGAAGTCATCCAGTGAAGTCATTCTTAGCCAGAAATTGGTTCTAAAAAGACAAGAGCTACATCCCTTTACGTCTCATAATAGCTTTTCACAAAAGAGGGCTATCCTGCCCACTGAGATAATGCCTGACTTTAGCTGATGCTACTGGGCAGACTCATGATGAGTCCATCCATGGCCAGAATCCAGCTTAGCGTCCTCGCCAGATACCCAGTGGTGCATCAGCAACAGGGTCCTGAAAACTGGTTTGAACCTTGGGAGAAGCCATGTCCTCAGTATAAGGATATGGTGAAAATCTTACTGTTCTCCACTGCAGACTTCCCGTGGAGAAAGTGGTTACCTTTTGGTCATTATTTTGATAAGATACTTAGTGTGAGGGTGAGGACTTTTGAGTTACCATCGTGGGTCCCAGGTTGTCTTTGGGGTATGGGCATTCAGGCAACTGAAAACTGCAGGGCAAATCCCTGCCCCCAAATCGTTCTCACCAGTAAGGAGTTTCTGTCCCTACAATTAAGTCTTTTCATCTGAAAGCCTTTCTGGCATCTAGTACTTTTGTTAAGACACAACTCTCCAGGTGGGGGTAAATGCTAAGACGTTCATCATCGGGTGACGGGCTGTGGGTTGAGACCCTCAGGCGCCCTCCACCGAGTCCTATGATAATGTAACTGTCCAAGATTAGCAGAACTCACTACGTTGCTTTTTCTCAAGTCACTGACCCCACCAGGCAGAGAAGTACCTTCAAGAAGTACCCTAGAGCATGATAGTTCCTCAAGAAATACATCTGATGAATGGCTGGCATTGCTGGACCCTCCCAAGTCTCCAAATCATCTGAGCAGAGGGGTAGAACGCAGATGCTGGTGCAAGAACATTTGTGGAGAAAGGGTCTACCATGGGAGGTAAAAGGAGCCCAGGACCTCTGAGTCCTTCACCCTTGGCCACGTACCACAGCTGGAGACAAGGAGCGCTGCTCCTGGGGGAGGAAGTGAGAGCTCTTGGGGGCGCTGTCTGCTTTTGTTTTTTAAATGCTTTTTCTGTCTTACTGGCAAGCTAGGACTTCCCTTTCTGTGACTGTGACGAGTGAGAGAAGTGGTTTCATCTCGCTGCTAAGCAGTGAAATGTTCTTGCTAAAGCGTTTGCAGTGTGAATTCTGAAGGTGACCCTCAGAACTGCTCCTTCAATGAACTGAGGCAGCAGATGAGGGCTTCAGGTTGCCTATGACCTTGATTTTCTCAGGTCCCATCCCTTGTCAGAAGAAAATAGCATTTTTCTGCTGACCACATGCAGGGCTGGGGTGGTGCATGGCTGCAGAGTGGGTGTGCTGTGTAGTCCAAGGCAGCCCCAGAGCTGCTGCTTGTCTTTTCTTTTCTTTGCTTTGCTTTTTTTTTTTTTTTCTTTTTTGCAGTTTTTGGCTGGGGCTGGGTTTGAACCAGCCACCTCCAGCATATAGGGCTGGCGCCCTACTCCTTTGAGCCACAGGTGCTGCCCTCTTCTCTTTCTTTTCTTTTCTTTTCTTTTCTTTTCTTTTCTTTTCTTTTCTTTTCTTTTCTTTTCTTTTCTTTTCTTTTCTTTTCCTTTCTTTTCCTTTCCTTTCCTTTCCTTTCCTTTCCTTTCCTTTCCTTTCCTTTCCTTTCCTTTCCTT
>CAUYPK010077297.1:0-45511 GCA_963574355.1 Loris lydekkerianus | reverse complement strand
TACATGGATGGAGCTGGAACATATTCTCCTTAGCAAAGTATCCCAGGAATGGAAGAAAAAGTATCCAATGTACTCAGCCCTACTATGAAGCTAAACTATAGCTTTCACATGAAGGCTATAACCCAACTATGCCACAAGACTATGGGAAAAGGACCAAGGAAGGGGAAGGGAGGGGGGAGGTTTGGGTGGAGGGAGGGTGATGGGTTGGGCCACATCTATGGTGTATATTTTTATCTATAATAAAAAAAAAAGAGAGAGAGAAAAAAAAAAAATCAAACTAGATTTTAGAACAAAGAACACCAGGGATAAAGATGGCCATTTCATAATGAAAAAGAGCCAACAATTCATTTAGAGAATGTCACAATAGTCTAATGTTCTGAATCATGAAACATTTATGCACCTCATAACAGGTCATCAAAATATATGAATCCAGAGCTAACAGAACTCCAAGCAAAAAACATTTCATTCAAGAAAATAAAAGTAACACAAAAATCTCAAATATAGTAAAGTAAATTTGTAGTTAAAACTATAGATCCCATAAACACAAATTCAAAAATTCTCAACCAAATTTTAGTAAATCAAATCTTACAACATATAAATACAATAATACACTGTGACCAAGTTCAGAAATGTTAATTTCATATTTGAAAATCAATTGCATCTACACACTAAAAATGAATAACCACATATCTCAATATAAGCAGTGAAAAGCAGCTGAAAAAAAATCCAACATTTGATCCTGATAAAAACTCTCAGCAAATTAAAAATATACGAGAGGCTAGGCAGGGTGGCTCACACCTACAATCCTAGCACTCTGGGAGGCCAAGGTAGGTGGATAGCTTGAGCTCATGAGTTCAAGACCAGCCTGAGCAACACTGAGACCCTGTCTCTACTAAAAATAGGAAAACTGAGGCAAGAGGATCACTTGAGCCCAAGTGTTGGAGGTTGCTGTGAGTTATAATGCCACAGCACTCTACCCAGGGCAACAGCTTGAGACTCTGTCTCAAAAAGAAAATAAATGAACAAATAAAAATACTAAGAGAACTTCTTCAACCTGATAAAGAAAATCTACAAAAAACTTCCCCTAATATCAGACTTACTGGTAAAAGACTGTTTCCCCCCAAAGATCAGAAACAAAATAATAATGCCAACTCTACTACTTCAATTCAAAGTTATAAAGATGTCTTAGCCGATGTAGTAAAAATAAAAGGCAACCAGAATGAATAATACAATCATCTTTGTAGAAAATACCATAGAGTCCTCAGAAAACTACTGATGATACCAAGTTATAGAATACAAGTCATTATACAAAAATTCATCCTACTTCTATTCATTAGCAACAAGTGGAAATAGAAAAATTTAAATAACCATTTACAATAACATTAAAAGTATTAACATGCTTAAGGGTAAATCTAACAAAAAATGTGAAAATTTATATACTAAAAATTATAAAACATTGCTAAGAAAGGTATAAGACCTAAAAAAAAATGCAGATATACTACATTCCTGGATTAGAAAATACAATATTGTTAAAAAGTCATCTGTTTTCAATTTGCTCTATAATCAATGCAATCCCAATCCAAAACAGCCTGCGTTTTTATAGAAATTGATAAACCGATTCTAAAATTCATATGGGATAACTCCTAAGAACAAAGTTAGAAGACTTTTATATTGCCTGATTTTAAGATTCTTTACAACCAAGATAGTGAGATACTGACCTAAAGAGACAAACAGATCAGTGGGAAAAGAACAGACTCTAAGCCTGATGAAAAGTGAGACCCTGTCTCTACAAAAAGTAGAAAAATTAGCAGTGGTGTAGTAACATGTGCCTATAATCCTAGCTATTCAGGAGGCTAAGACAAAAAAGGATAACTTGAGCCCAGGAGCTGAGAACAAGAGCACCATGTGAGCCCAGGAGTTTGAGGTTTGCAGTGAAGTGAGACCACACCATTGGTCACTATACTCTAGGCCAGGCAAGAGAATGAGACTGTCTTAAACAAACAAACAAAATCAGCAAAGGTGCAAAGTCACCTTAGTGAGAAAAGAATAGTTTTTCAACAAATGGAGGGGAAATAATTAACCATCAATATGCAAAAAAAGGAACACTGATCCACACTTTTCACAATAAAATAAATTTTAAAAAGACTAAAACCTGAAACCTAAAACTACTAACATGTCTAGAAGAAAACATGGTAGAAGCTGCTCCTGGATTAGGCAAAGGGTTCTTAGATAAAACAAGAACATGACCCATAAAAGAAAAAGGTGATAATCTGAATTTCATTGAAAGGAAGACCTTGTGATCACTGCTAATAGAATGAAAAAACAATATAAAAAGTGGAAGAAAAATTTGCAAATCATACATTTGATAAAGAATGTATCTAAAATATATAATGAACTGTCAAAACTCTACAATAGGAGAACAACATCCCATCTAAAAAAAAATGGGCACAAGACTTGAACAGACAACCACAGGAGGTAATATGGATGACAAATAAGCACATGAAGAGATGTTCAACATCATTAGTCACTAGAGAAACACAAGGAAATAATACTAAAATTATAAAAGTATAAAATAAAAGTAAAGACAGCATACCAAGACACTAGAAAAAGACATGCTTTCTCTAGCTACTCCTCTAGCTTACTTTATTCTAAGAATACAGTATATACATATAACATACAAAATGTGTTATGAGTGATTATGTTATTGATAAGGCTTCTAGTCAATAGTAGTGAGATAGTCAATGCAGAGTAAGTTTTGGGGAAGTGAAAAGTTAAACATGGATTTCCAACTGTGTGAAGGACCCACGCTCCTAATCCTCCTGTCATTCAAGGGTCAACTGAACTCATTCCAGGGGCAGCAGCCTGTTAACAGCCCCAATGTGTGGACTATCCCAAGTTGAATCACAGACTTCTTGATTTACAGCATTCTATGAAGAAAGGTTGACAGAAGCTATGGGTATGAATTCAAATGGTTCTTAGCCATTGTAGCTCACACAGATCTTGCATCTGCCTTCCAGAGACCCATGTCCTAGCAAGGTAGCAGAATGCTTAACAACATACAGACCTAGCTTAGAATTCAATCACTATCATTTTCAGTTGTGTAATTTTAGGGTAGCTGTCTATCCTCTGCAAGGTTGAGTTCCCTTATCTGTAAAATGGGAATAATGGTTACTTCATGAAGGTTATGAAAGCCGAATTCAAGGTACAGCACTTAACACAGTGCATGACACATTATAAATGCAGAGCCAATGCTCTACGTTATTATTACCTCATTCTCCTCTCCTGGGGTTGCCTTGCTCTTCCATTTGTATTATAATGACAGAACCTCATGCCAAGTTTCCACCCTACTCTTCCAAAAATCGCATGGCTCGGCACCTGTGGCTCAAGTGGCTAAGGCACAAGGCACATACACCTGAGCTGGTGGGTTTGAATCCAGTCCAGGCCCGCCAAACAACAATGACAGCTGCAACCAAAAAATAGCCAGGCATTATGGCAGGTGTCTGTAGTCCCAGCTACCTGGGAGGCAAAGGCAGGAGAATCGCTTGAGCCCAGGAGTTGTTGGTAGCTGTGAGCTGAATGTCACGGCACTCTACCCAGGATGACAGCTTGAGACTGTCTCAAAAAAAAAAAAAAGAACAAAAAACCCCCACAACAACAAAGAAACAAAAAAACAAAAACAAAAAGCACTAAAATCTACTGAACTCTTAAAATGTAATTACTCCAAAATGACATGTGGCTGCAAGTCTAAAACACATACCACATTTTGAAAATCTAATACAAAAATAAGAATGTAAAATATCTCACGAATAATGTCACATGAATTACATATTGAAATATTTTGATATAATTGGTTAAATAAATATTGCTAAAATTAATTTCACTATTTTTAACTTTTAAAAATGTGGCTCCTGGGAAATTTTAAATTATATATGTGGGTCACACAATACAGTCAGCCCTATGTATCCATGGGTTCCGCCTCCATAGATTCAACCAACTGCGGATTGAAAACAATTGAAAAAAAATTGCATTTGTATGTGTACAGACTTATTTTTCTTGTCATTATTCCCTAAACAATTCAGTATAATAAACTATTTACATATCATTTACATTTTATTAGGTATTATAAGTAATCTAAAGATGATTTAAAGCATATAAAATGTACATATGTTATATGTAAGTGCTGCACCATTTAAATAAGGGACTTCAGCATCTGTGGTTTTGGTATCTGAGGGGGTTCCTGAAACCAATCTCTCACAAATACCAAGGGACAACTGTATATATTTCTACTGGATACTTCTGGCCTAAATGGACTAATAGTTCTAGGCAGTACAAGTTCCTTCCTCAAGTCAGTAGTCTACTCTACCCAGTGAATCAACCAGTCATTGCTCCCAAAAGTCCCGACTCCCAAAATAAGGAACCTTAAACAGCCTAGTCCTAACAGTCACCTCCCACCTGAATCTCTCTACAAAATTCACTCAATAGTTAACCACACCACTTAAATCCTTCCAATGACAAGAAATTCAACAACAAAGCAGCAACTCTTTTTACCTTTGGATAACTGTTGAGAATTAAGACAGTTATTCCTGATGCTCCTGAAGATCTATCTACCTTTCCAGAGAACTAATCTTTCCTTATCACTTTGAGCCATTTAGAAAAGCCATAAGAATAGGAAAATACACCATTTATAGATCATTTACAAGATATTGCCTAAGCTTTAGTTTACTGTAGCATTTAACCCTTATAGCAAGGCAAGCCATAGGGTTGTTATCTCTATTTGATAATGGGGTCTCTACATCTCAGAGCAATTAAGTGATCTGACTAGGGTATCAATCAGGAAGGGGCAGTTTTTAACCCACAGCTGGGTGACTTCTAAACACATCATTCAACATTGCTTTTGTGGTTAATATTCTCAACATTTCCCCCTCTCCTGGTCATCGAGCCTATTAGTAGCTACAGGCTCCATCTAGAAGCAATCCTTCCCCCAGAGTTGCCTTTACCTGTCTCAGCAGCCCCAAGGATGTCCAGCTTGTCACGGATAGCAGGTGCTAAGGTCAGAGCTTGGATTGGTGTAGGTGCAGAGAAGCCTAGAAAACTGAGTGCTCGGAGAACAGGCTTGGGCACAAACAGGTCTTTCCAAGCTGATACATCTGCCTTCTGGTCATTAACTTCAGGCATCCATGTCTTTGCTTTTTTGGGCACCTTAGCAGCAGAACTCTGGGAAGGCTCCAACTTTTTCTTCCCTTTCTTTTTCTTCTTTTTTGGAATAGTATGGACCAGGTTTTCTGATGCCATCTCCTCTACCTCTGGATCGGGAATAATGGTGCCATCTCCCTGGGGCTCTGGCTCAGCATCTTTGACTTCAAACTCTTTCTGGATACTGGTTCTTTCAGATACCACATCTTTATTCTTCTTCAACTTGATCTTTTTCTTTGGGGAGCTAGACTCTCCTTCCTCTTCTTCTTCTTCTTCTGAAACAGCTTGTGCTTTTCTTTTCTTGGGCTCATCCTTTGAGAAGAGACTGGAGGAATTCTTGGCAGAGGAGACCAACTGATAATCTGTCAGTTCCTCAAAGCACACCAAGTCATCCATCTGTCCATCTGCAAAGATATTTGGGTCAATCTTCACCTGCTTCCATTTCCCCAAAACTTTGATTCCCTTTGTTCGAAATTTGCCATAGTTTGGTGGGTTTGGCCTTGATTTTGCCTCTTTTAACTTCATAGTTGCTGAAAAGAAAAGCAGAGAAATGATTTATTAAGTTGGTGACTGAAAAGCATAGGATTTTGATGCAACAAATATTTTCTAAGCAACCTATCAAGTATCAGGCCCTGGCAAAGAAGTGAGGACATAAAGATGCTCCCAGCTAGAGAAGCTCAAAGGAGGAAAAAAATACCACAGAACAAGTAGCTTTACCTGAAACAGAAGGTACACAGGGGATGAAATGAAGATATATGAGCTAGACCTGGCTTTAATTCCACATTCCACACTTACTGTACAACCTTGGACAGTGCTATTTACTTCTCTCTGTACTTCAGAGTTCTCTCATCTATTAAGAAAGGAGAAGAGGTTTTGGTATCTAAGTTTTGTGTTTTGTATAAATAAATAAAATTATGTAAAATATGGTTGATAAATTTAGCCACACAAGCCATTTTGAAAGAGTAAGAATGCTAGGCTTTCTTTTGGAAGAGGGGGCGCATGTGAAGAGGTGAGTTTTATTTATTTATTTAGGAGACAGACTCTCACTTTGTTGCCCTTTGGTAGAGTGCCGTGGCATCACAGCTCCCAGTAACCTCAACTCTTGGGCTCAAGTGATCCTCTTGCCTCAGCCTCCCAAGTAGCTGGGACTACAGACCTCTGCCACAACACCTGGCTATTTTTAGAGATGAGGTCTCACTCAGGCTCAGGCTGGTCTCAAACCTGTGAGCTCAGGCAATCCACCTGCCTCAACCTCCCATGGAAGGGTGAGTTTTATTAAAAGTGCACTGAGCTTTCTTCATTCCGGAGCTTTGCCCCAGGGGGACAAATGCCTGTTCCATCATTCTGGCCTTTGACAAATGGCTTAAAACGCATCCAGTCTTTTCACTACATTTTAAAGACCATATAGGCACAATTCGTTTGAGTGGAACTCAATCCATGCTGTCCCTTTTCCGAAAGCCCAAGAAAGATTAAGGAGTCTGTGGAAAAGGCAAAGGCCTTTCCAATTTCCGATTCAAATCCAGACCCCACCACTTGCCAGCTCCGCGTCGGTAGTATATGTATTAATCTCTGTGGGCCTCAGTTTCCTCATCTGCAGAATGGGGACAATGAGGACACTTGTCCCACAGGATTGTTATGTCGATACAAAAGGGTGACACAAGTTAAAACCCACTTAGCACGGCGCTTGACGAGACAAGCAAGTTAGCACACAGTGAAGATTTGCCCACCGTACAAACTACGCCACGCTAACGAATAATCGGGGTTCCACGGGGAGAAGGGGGCGGGGCATGTCACTAGAGGGAAGGCGAGGACGCATAGAGCGACCTGCAGGGTCGCAGACCACACAGGGGCTTTCTTCGTGGCATCAGTCCCGTGATCTGCGCTCCCGCTTCGTCTGAGGCCCGAACCGCCGCACTATACCGAGGCCGGTAGGCCGCAGGGAGAAGGGCCCAGGACGCGAAGACCATGGCATACAGTTGGCGGGATGACCGCCCTCTCTTGAACCTGGGGAACCCAGCAGCCCCGAGAAGCAAGCGATGACAGTCCGGGGTCCTGCCCCCAGCCCCGCTCGGGAAGTGGCTCCAGCCCCGCTCGAGTTTTGGTACTCACTGTGCGAGACGCCGCCTCAGATCCCTCAGACGTGGCCCAACTGCCTCACAAACCGCCAGCGTCCTCAGCGGCAGCGCCTACCGCAGTTCCGGGGCAGGACACCGTACGCAGGCGTGCGCGCTTGCAGCAGGAAGTCCCGCCCCATGGAAAATGCCGCTATCTGATTGGCTGCCGTGCGGCATACTGCAGTGCGGGAGGAAGAGCCGGGTTGGAGTAAAGACCAGTTTTACGTTGGTGATTCTGCACTAGGGGTGTGGATGCCGGAGCCGGCGGGCCACGGTAACGCCGATGATCTCCAGCAGAAAGATTATGCCAGCTCGTTCGCGGCAACTCAAGTTTTCCTGTGTTCTTGGTCTAGTTTTAGTGCCGTAGCTGGCCACGTATTGTGTACCCACTGTGTGCCTGGACTTTTGCACACGTTTTCCCGTTTAATTTTTACAACTCAACCATCCTATATTGGAGGTGCATATTTCCCAGTTTTTTTGTTGCCTCACCTGTTACACACTGGTGGTTAGAGTGGATCTGCCTGACCCCAGATCGCCAGCATTAATCGCCAAGCTAAACTATTTGCAGAGAAATCAGCTTCACAATAGATAACTTTTCGGGCCAACCTTTTTCATGCATTGTTTCTGTGTCCTGTGACCTTGAGGATTACCAAAAGAAAAGGGCGGGCGGGCGGGGAAGGCTCCAAGTTTAGGGCAAGTGACTACCCTCTCTACCCTGCCCTTCCCATGTATCCACCTGGGGTTTTTCAAACTCTATGAGACAAAGGGCAAGGCTCTGAGTGAGTCCACCTGTCACGGGTCAGTAAGGCAGAACACCTCCAGTTTATGTCCATTTGTTTCTGAGGAAGACAGTGGATGGCCAAAGATTCTGTGCACCTAGTGTACCCATATGCCCACCAAGATGTCAGTGTCAGTTGGATCAAAAGAAAATAGGAAAGGAGTTGCAACTTATACCCTCCTTACACTCTACTTCCCACAGGCCTCACCTCACTCCCGCCCTACTGCTGGAGCTCAACCTAATTGTTAATGTGAAGGCACAGGGGCCTGATGGAGTCTCTTCCATACCCACATTATCAGAAATGGGTACTACACATGATTGGAGATGAGGGGCTACATTTCTGGTCTCTGGGCCTTTGTTGGTTTGTTTCTAAATGCAGGGGTAGGATTAGGTCACACTCAAGTCTGCCAGCACTAGGTAGGTCATGTTGAACTTGGTGGCACAGATCCTTGCTGGCCACGTGTTCTTCACAGAGGTCAACAGTTCAGACCTCTGGCCAGCCAGCAGATACAAGTTCAGACCTGCTCGTTACAAATCAGAGTCCTCTGCCTGTAGTCTGACTTGTGGGCCTCACAGCCCCCACCACCTGGGTAAGTTTCATTTCTCCAGATGCCCCTCCTTTACTGCCCCCAGGGGCTGATGAATAATGTCCTTTTCCTCTCCAGGGCACCCTTGCAGACAGAGCCTTTCACCTTGAAGGGGGAGTTATCTGGGGCAGGCCACCAGAAGGTGTGCCTATTTTTTTTTTTTTTTACACTTTAAATTTTGGTAAAATAAACATAAGGTTTACCATCTTAACAAATTTTAAGTGTACAGTTCAGTAGAATTTAGTACATACACATTGTGGTGCAACCATCACCACTGTCCATCTGCAGAACTCTTCACCTTGCAAAAGTGAAACTCCATTTGCATTAAACCAACTCCCCACTCCAACCTCTCCCCAGCCATTGGCAGCCACCATTCTACTTTCTACCTCTATGTATTTGAGAGTTCTAGGTACCTCATATTTGTCTTTTTTGTGACTGGCTTATTTCACTCAGTAGAATGTCTTCAAGTTCTGTTCATGCTATAGTATATATGTTAAAATTTCATTTCCTGTTAAGGTTTAATAATCTTCCATTCATATATATGCCATATTTTGTTTATCCTTTCATCCACTGATGGACACTTGGGTTGCTTCCATCTTTTGGCTATTGTGAATAGTGCTGCTATCAACATGAATGTATAAATATTTGAAAAGTCTGCTTTTCAGTTCTTTTCGGTATATATGGAGAAGTGGAACTACTGGATTATATAGTAATTCTATTTTTAATTTCATCTTTTTTAATAAATAGTGTCTTGCTTTGTCATGCAGGTTGGAATACAATGGCAGTATCATAGTTCACTGCAGCCTTGAACTCCTATGCACAAGTGATTATCCCACCTCAGCCATCTGAGTAGCTGGGACTACAGACATGGGCCATGATGCCTGGCTAATTTTTAAAAATTTTTGTAGAGATATGATCTCGATCTCTTGAGTTTAAGCCTTGACCTCCCAAAGTACTGAGATTATAGGCATGAGCCAACTTGCCCCGCTTTATGAAACACTGCCATATTATTTTCCATAGCAGCTGTACCATTTTGCATTAGCACCAACAGTACACATGAGTTGCAATTTCTCCATGTCCTTCATATCACTTATTTTCAGTTTTTTTATGATATCCACAATAATGGATATAAGGTAATTTTAATTTGCATTGCCTTAATGATTAATGATGTTAAACATCTTTTCATATGCTTGGCAGCCATTTGTAAATCTTTGAGAAGTAAATCTTTGCATCCTTTGCCCATTTTTAGTTAGGTTAATTTTATTGTTGTTAAGTTATAGGAGTTCTTTATATATTCCTTTTTTTTTTTTTTTTTTTTTTTAGTCTCTCTCACTCTGTGCCCTGGGTAGAATGCCGTGACATTGTAGCTCACAGCAAATTTGAACTCTTGGGCTCCAGTGATCCCCTTGCCTTAGCCTCCCAAGTAGCCGGGACTGTAAGTGCCTGCCACAATGCCCAGTTAAGTTTTTTTTTTTTTTTTTAGTATAGACAGGATCTCGCTCTTGCTCAGGCTGGTCTTGAATTCCTGAGCTCAGGAGATCTACCTGCCTTGGCCTCCCAGAGTACTAGAATTACAGGCATTAACCACTGTGTCCAGCTTCTTTATATATTCTGGATATCAACTCATTATCTTATATGTATATGATTTGCAAATATTTTCTCCCATTCTGTAGGTTGCTTTTCACTCTGTGGTTTGTGTCCTTTGATGCACAAAGGGCGGCCCTTGATCCATGCATCTTTTTCTGAAATATTCAGCATCTACTGTGCCTAGCACTGGGGGAAGCAGCAGTGAATGAGGCTTGGCTCTTGACTTTAGAGAGCTCAAAATCCAGCAGAGGAGACAGAGATCATTGGATTTTGAGAAATTACAGGGCAGAAGGAGAAGAGCAGATTCATACTCAAGTGTATATAGATAGAGGTACACATGGCTGAGGAACATTATGAATAATGTGGTCAGGGAAGTCTTCTGGAGCATGTGTCAGATGGTGAAGCCCCCCAAATTTTTCTGGATTTTACATGTAAAGGATAAGAGTCTTAAAAGAGCAGAGAATGACCTCCGTTTGTCTCCCAAGACAGAAGCATAGCTGGGTATTGACAGCAATTAATTTAGAGAATGAAGCAAAAGCCAGATAGTAGAGGATTTGCTTATCCTTTTTAAAGAGGTTGGGATTTTACATGTGGACCACAGAAAGGTGCTGAGGGATTTTTAAGCAAATAGCTGGGGTCAACACCATCACTCTTACCCAGCAGCCAGATGATATGTCTGCATTCAATGATTTGTATTTCTGACCTTGGGCAATGAGAGGTGGTGGTGGACTAGGATCAGTGGTGGTAGAACTAGTAACAGGTGGTCAGATTGTGGACATGTATTAAATGGCAAGCCAACAGGATTTACCAACAGAGTAGATATGAAAAGAGATCAAACGAAAGGAGTCAAGCATGATTATGTCAATCTAAAATTACAACAGAGACAGAAGCTCTGAAGAAAAGAGTGCATTCAAGTATGAATGACAGGGGATTGCAATCTGGGGATACATGTACTCTGGTAAAGCATGGGATGCCATAAGCATACCCAAGGAGGCAAAGGGAGGTGTCTTCATGCATTTGTGCTTCTATAAAGGAATATTCAAGGCTGAGTAATTTATAAAGGAAAGAGGTTTATTTGCCTCATAGTTCTTCAGGCTGCACAAGAACCATGATGGTCACATCTGCTTCTGATGATGGCCTCAAACTGCTCCCACTCACGGCAGAAGGTGAAGGAGAACTGGTGTGTCACATGGCAAGAGAGGGAGCCAAAGGGGAGAGGAGGAGGTGTCAGACTTTTTGGACAACCAGTTCTGGCAGGAATTAAGAGTGAGAAGTCACTCACTCCCATGAGAATGGCACCAAGCCATTCATTAGGGATCTGTCCACATGATCCAAACACCTCCCACCCGGCCCTGCCTCCACCATTAGGGATCAGATTTCAGTAGCAGGCTTAGTGGAGCCAAACAAATCTTACCCAAACTATAGCAGGAGGCAAGGGTTTTTATTTATTTATTTTTTAATTAAATCATAGCTACGTACATTGATATGATCATGGGGCATCATACACTAGCTTCACAGACCATTTGACACATTTTCATCACAATAGTCAACATAGCCTTCCTGGCATTTTCCTAGTTACCGTGGCATGACATTTACATTTCACATTTGCTGAGTTTCACACACACCCTTGTAAGATGCCCCGTAGGGTCTTGCTCTTGCTCAGGCTAGTCTCCAACTCCTGAACTCAAGTGATCCTCTCATCTTGGCCTCCCAGAGTACTGGGATCACAGGCTTGCACCATTGGGCCCACCCTCCCAATTCGAATTCTAACAGCCTTTAACTCAGGCTTATCTACCTTTAGTGTTAGATTCTTCTAGATCAATACTTCCTTAGTATCATAATGTAGACCTGCTGCATCATTGCAACATTATCACTTATGGAAGTTTTTAAAAGAAAGAAATTTTGTTTTTTGCCTTCACCTTTGGAAATTTTCAGTAAATATGAGCTAGAAATCTCTCTTTGAAAAGGTCTCTAGGAACTTTCTGATTCTAATTTCAACCAGAGGTGGGAACTGGGTATGGATAGGAAACCATTTATAGTTTATAAATATATACCATAATTATACCATTTATAGCATCAAAAAGAGCACTGGATTAGAAGTCAGGAATTACAAATTCTATTTATTTATTTATTTATTTATTTAATATATATATATATTTTTGAGACAGAGTCTTACTTTGTCACCCTTGGTATGTGCTTCTCTATTATGTGCCGTGGTGTCACAGCTCAGAGCAACCTCCAACTTCTGGGCCCAGGCGATTCTCTTGCCTCAGCCTCCCAAGTAGCTGAGACTACAGGTGCCTGCCACAACACCCGGTTGCAGTTTGACCGGGGCCGAGTTTGAATCCGTCACCCTTAGTATATGGGGTGGACGCCCTGCCCACTGAGCTGCAGGCGCCACCCAAAATTTGAGTACTATTAAGGAAACATGTGGGAAACTGCATTGAAGCCATCAAGGTCAGACATAATAATGCATTATTCAGTGGCTTCTTTGTGTCCTGCCAGTGTTTGCCTTTCCATCATCACAATTAGTGTTCACAATAATCCTCTCAGCTAGGTTTTATTCTCATTTCACAAAGAAGTGAGTTTTATAGAGATTAGGAACTTCCTGTATGCCGCAACCCTTTAATACAGTTCCTCATGTTGTGGTGACCCCCAACCATAAAATTATTTTCGTTGCTACTTCATAACTGTATTTTGCTACTGTTATGAAGCGTAATATAAATATCTGATATGCAGGATGTATTTTTATTGTTACAAAGAGGTTGCGACCCACAGGTTGAGAACCGCTGCCTTAGAAGAATGTATCTTAACTGCTACCCTATACTATCCCTCCCAAAATTGATGTCATTATCTTGTCATGGATAGTTTGATCATTTGTTGATGACTCAGTATGACCACATTACCCAGTGGTCAGGAGGACTGGACTCATTTTGTCAGATAAATCTGGGTTCTTGGAACGTGCTTCTAAGTATGAATCACTGTAGGACTTGGTGGCTGATTATTACTTCAAACCTCTTATGATTTCACTTTCTCTTGCAGTTGGAGGAGCCAATGGACCTGGCTGTGCTGGAGGAAATCCAGCAGGAGCTGATTGATCAAGGTAGACCTTTCCTTCAGTCAGGATTAGTTCTGAATTCCTCTCCTACTTCCATTTTCAGTTAATTAGCCAGAAGGCTCTGAACTCTGAAGTCTTAGCTGTCTGTCTTACCATTAATAAGGGTCTTCAGGATATTAGGCTTTGTGCTAAGAACGTCTCATTTCATGATACTGTTTTCTGCTTGTGACTACTTATAAGATAGTACTCTTAGATTGGAAGGTGGTATTCTCATGCAGATCACATAGCCAGTAAGTGGTGGAGTTGGGAAGCAAAATCAATTGTATGAGTCCAGTTCTCATGTTTATTTTACTATCCTGCTTCTCACTTAATAGGTTAATAGTAAACCTGCCACTTTACAGGATACAGGGCATGGTCAGATCCCTTGCTCTACCCAATTTAAGCACCCACTCCATTCTTTAGGGATTCCCCAAGGTTTTGCAACCATCCACTCCTTGAGGTGTCCATAGCACTGTGTAGGGAGTAGGGTGTATAACTTAGCAAGTCATTTATTCTATTGGGTCTTGTCTTGACTAGGCTTCATTTTTATCACCTGTAAAGTAGAGATCATTGACTACACTGTAAATTTGTTGGAAGGCTTAAATAATACATGTAGAAGACTTAGAGCAGTGACTGGCATATAGAAAGCTTTCAGTCATTGATAGCCATTATTATGGGGAGGCACAAAGAAGCACATACTCTCCGGCCACATGCTAAGATTCACTTCTCAGCTTTACCACTTTAAACTGGTGTGGCCCTGAGCAAAGCCCTTAATTCCCCTGTTTCTCAGTTTCTTTATCTTTGGAATAAGGATAATAACAGTGAATAAGTAATATATATAAAAAACTTAAATAGTACTTGACACATAGTAAGTATTAGGTGTTGTTATGATTGTTATTATTGACTCCAGTTAGACAGTAAATTCCTTAAGTTTAGTTATCATCTTTTTTTTTTTTTGGTAGGATGAGGTATTGCTATGTTGCTGACTCCTGACTTCAAGCAATCCTCCCATCTCAGCCTCTCAGAGTGTTGGGATTACAGGCCAACACTCTGAGCCACTGCACCTTGCCAGTCTTTTTAAATTGATTTGCCCTTCCCCCACTTATAAAACCTTAGTGCTGAAACGTAAGACTCACTAAATATTTCTTTTGGGATATATTTAACTAAAAACTCTGAAGTGATAAGGATTCACTGTGTTGTACTATATTGCCATAACATTCTAAAGAAGGTGTTGGCAAACTTTTGGGGAAGAGCCAGATTGTAAATATTTTAGACTTTGCAGTCTTTGTGGCCTCTGGCACAACTACTCAGCTCTGCTGTTGTAGTGGAAAAGCAGTTATAGACTCTGTGTAAACAAGAGTGTGGCTGTAGTTTGCTGACCCCTGCGTCTAGACTGTGAACTCATAAGGGCAGGCGTCATTTTCATCCATGTACCCCTAGGACTAGCACATCCCAGGTACTGTTGCATGTTTTCTGAATAAATGAGCATACAGATTCTGAACAACATAGGTTCCGATTATGCCGACACTGGGAAGCAGATCACTTTAGGCTCAGCCATTTGGGCCTGGTGTCAGAAGTTATTGCTTTGTTAAATGTCAGCTTTCCCCAGTTGTCACTGGGACCCTGACATTCCACATCTCTGCTCCTGTGGCCTCCAGAGATGTACGTGAAAGTTGTCTCCTTCTCCCTTAGTGGGCTTCATCTCTTGTACTCACAAGGATGGGATAGAGAGCAGGGGAAGAGATACATGATGAAGCTCACCAGGGAGAACAGTAAATACCAGTGAGTGGTAGTGTGGTTTACCCAATCTTTCCCTTGTTTGGAGGAAGCCTTTGAAGGTGAAGCTTAGCGTTAAATACATTAAATTCAATCTTAAGTGAAACCCAGTGAAGCACCCCTGTTGCCTTTGCCTTGCAGAACAGTCCATCATCCGTGAATATGAGAAGAGCTTGCACTTTGATGAGAAGTGTCTCAGCGTCATGCTGGCTGAGTGGGAAGCAAACCCCCTCATCTGTCCTCTGTGTAAAAAGTAAGAGTTTATAAAACTTGTTGGCATTACTGGTTCCCATCCCCCACTCCAGGGTGAGTGGAATTTCCCCCCAAATTTGTTGCCTGAAGAGATTTGGTGATCCAGATCTGGTGGCCATGATGCTCTGGGATCCTAATTCTGTTTCTAGGTACAACCTGAGAATCACAGGCGGTGTGGTCATGTGTCCGTGTGGCCTGTCCATCCCATCTCAGGTGAGTGTTCCAACACAGATTTCCTACCACCTTTTCCCACCTTACATCTACTTTCTTGAAGAACCTCCAGTACTGACTGTGCACATCGCTTCCCAGTTTCATGTTCAGTGATGTCACATTGGTAGCTTCAAATCAACTATAATGAGAATATACACAACATGAAATAGGTAAACACTTGCAAACAGCCACTGCTGCTTAAGATCTTTATAGACATCCCAGTTTAGGATTGGAAATGCCCATGTCTGATCTTCCATTATAATTTTCCATATGTGAAGACAAATGTAATTCAGAAGTTAAGCTTCCATGACCTTAAAATGCAGGAGCCCTCTCACCTGCCATCATGGGAACTGCAAGTTTGCCAGTTAACTGAGCAATTGTTTAAAATGGCAAATTATAAAAATGACACATTTTATGATAAGTTTCAAACATACAGACTTATCTGCCAATCTTTGAGTGGGGCTCTGCTGACTGTGAGCTCAGCCATCTTTTTTTACATAAACAACCCTGTAATACATAGTTCTGCTTTCTAGTGTTGTTTCTATGAAGTAGATCTAGAAGCTGAATATACACCATTTTCTACACTGGCTCTTTTTAATTTTTTGAGACAAGGTCTGTCACCCAGGCTGGAGTGCAGTGGCATGAACATAACTCACTGCAGCCTTGATCTTCTAGGCTCAAGCATCCTCCTACCTCAGCCTCCTGAGCAGCTAGGACTACAGGCACTCACTACTACATCTGGCTAATTTTTGTCCCTGCAATTTAAACAGACAGGATCTTACTACATTACCCAGGCTGGTCTTAATCTGCTGGGCTCAACTGAGCAGCCTCCCACCAGCCTGGTCTTTTTTTCTTTTCTTTATTTTTTTGTGGGGGGAGGGGACAAACAGTCTCTTGTTGCTCTGGGTAGCACTGTAGCTCACAGCAACCTCAAACTCTTGGGCTCAAGAGATCCTCTTGCCTCAAGTAGCTGGGACTACAGGCACTCACTACAATGCATGGCTATTTTTAGAAACGGGGTCTGGCTTTTGCTTGGGATGGTTTCAAACACCTGAGCTCAGGTAATCCACCTGCCTCGGCCTCCTAGAGTGCTAGGATTACAGGCATGAGCCATCACGCTAGGCCCTCTTTTTTTTTTTTTTAAGCCACTTATCTTTTTTGAGTGTTTCCTAAACTTTTAAGCTTATTATAAAAACAAAACTTTAGGCTCGGTGCCTGTGGCTCAAGTGGCTAAGGCGCCAGCCACCTGACCTAGCGGGTTCAAATCCAGCCCGGCCCGCCAAACAACAACAGCTGCAACCAAAAAATAGCTGGGTGTTGTGGCGGGCGCCTGTAGTCCCAGCTACTTGGGAGGCAGAGGCAGGAGAATCACTTGAGCCCATGAGTTGGAGGTTGCTGTGAGCTGTGATGCTATGGCATTCTTCCCAGGGTGACAGCTTGAGGCTCTGTTTCAATAAATGTTCTTTGTTATAGCAGTCGTGGAGGGCATTAGTAATCTGGAGAGGCAGTTAAATTGAAATATTAGGAAGTGATGGACTGAGAGTGTCTTGAAAGCTTCAAGGAATCAAGCCATCACAGTAAGCCAGAGTGTACATGTATTAGTTGGCAGGAGCAATCAGGGTTTTCAAATTGTTATCAGGTTGAATGTATTTTTCAGTGTCCAGAGTTGACAGAGCAGAAGCTTCGTGCCTGTTTAGAGGGTAGTGTCCAGGAGCACAGTGCACATTGTCTCCATACCCCTGAATTTTCCGTCACTGAAGGAACAGAAGACACGTCCAATCTTCTCATGAGCTGTCTGGTAAGCCTCTCAAGGGACCCAGACTGTGGGAAGTGGGGGATCAGCGGTCGGTTTTATTCCCACCTTGGTAGAAATAATGGCTTAGAAACAGGTAAATGTTTAGTGATGTTTATTCTCCGAGAAATTTACTTGCATGGAAAAGTGAAGTCACAAATCATGTCAGCAAAAAGGCCAATCATTCCCTGAAGGGGGAGGAAGAATCAGCATAGGATTGGGATGGGAGCATTGGTCTGGGAATCAGGAAACCAGGCTGCACTGTCTGCTTGTTAGGTCAGCAGCAGAGGTCTTCTGTCCAGCTGGTCATTTCCTAAAACCCAGATAGGCCATCCTGGCACCAGTTTTGCAGAAGATACAGGATAGGAACATCAGGCTTGTCCCTCAACAAGAGTCTTCATAGAGGTCCCAGGTTTTGTGCCTAGCCTGACTACCTAAAGCATTGTCACCTGTGAGTTGCAGTTTCCTGTTCATGTCTTTGTCCTTGAGGCCAAAGACTCTTTTACTCCCAGTGCTTGGCACATAAGTAGGTGCTAAATATATTTGTGCAAAAGAGTTAAAGTGGAAGGAAGTTGAAGAGGTACAAGTTAGATGGTTTTGGCTTCTGCCTTAGCAAAGTACACAAAGGAGTCATCCAGACTGTAATGATAGCAGAGCTGAAGTGTGGAGGTCCTTCAGTGTGAAAATTTCAGAACAAGTGCTGCAGGAGATAGTGAGGGCAATTCAGACTGCCTAACTGCTGAGTGGACAGCTGCGACTCAGCGTTTGTCAGGAACCCCAGGCATTCCACTCACCTGCACCAATGCCCTGCAGCTCAGCACAGCAGTCTTAGAGAATATGATTGCAATGCTGGCTCCAGAAGGGATAGGGAGAACATTGTTGGGAAAGGGGATATCACAGCAAAGATGGGAAACAAAAGAGAAAATTATGGGTGGTGCCTGTGGCTCAGTGAGTAGGGCACCGGCCTCATATACCGAGGGTGGTGAGTTCGGCCCTGGCCAAACTGCAACAAAAAAATTAAAAAAATAGCCAGGCATTGTGATGGGCGCCTGTAGTCCCAGCTACTCGGGAGACTGAGGAAAGAGAATCGCTTAAGCTCAAGAGCTGGAGGTTGTTGCGAGCTGTGATGCCATGGCCCTCTACCGAGGGTGACAAAGTGAGACTCTATGTCTTTAAAAAAAAAAAAGAAAAAGAAAAAAATTATATTCAGTAGACTCCCAAAATTCAACATTCTGAAAGGTAGACATTTGAAATGCTTTAGAGTTCCAGTTTGCCATAGACCTTTAGTTGACAGAAGGGTTAAGATCCTGGGAGGTCAGGCTGTAGGGTAATTCAGCATTCATGTTGAAGGCGGTAATATATTTCAAGGACTTGGAATATTTGAGATATGATGATGGCCATGGGGATGGAATGTGTTAAACCTATCAGGAGGTTATAGTGCCTTCCTTAGAAAGCCAAATACCTGTATCATACCAATAAAGTGGAAGGAGTCAAGGTTAATAGATCCCTGAGCATGGAGTCAGGAGCCAGTGTAATACTCAGGTGCTTACTGACAATCAGTGGGGCTCAAGAGTTGTCTGTCTGCAATAAGCATGCAGCTTGCACCTCACCTCTAATACTCGCCACGTCAATCTTGTAAATTGAAGTCTCACCTCCTTGCTGGGCTCAGAGCTCCAAGTTGTGAAGAGTTTGAATAATCCTCTGGTCACTGGTTTCCTAAGGGTGAGGCCATTTGATTAGTTTAAGCTCCAGGATTTGATCTTAGCTTAAAGACTATGCTGCTACTGGTTTCCAGAGCTGTTTCAAGGTTGCAGGACAAAGCCTAAGAGGGGAGGCTCATCAGTGGCCTCCTTGACAAACTACACCACCGAACTAATTCATAATTGTAAGTGGACTCAGTCGGCATCTTCTAATGTGTAGGAATTCAAATTATTGATTATAACTTTTAACCAAATGTTAGGATGATTTTCATGACCAGAATATAACATAAGCTAATTTTTTTTTTTTTATTTACATCCAGGCTTGTGATACTTGGACTGTGATCCTTTAAACAATTGTACTCCCTCTGAGAAGGAGCCTTGTGTATACAAACCTTTTATTGATAACATTTTTGTATTAAAACTTTTCAAACATCTCTGCTCTTGGTGTTTTGTGAGGCAAAGAGCAAAGCTGGAGGGGAAGGAATAGAAATGGAAACAATAAACTACCTTGGAGGAGATAAACCAACTTTATTGTCTATTATTATGTTATACAAAAATCTAGATTTGTACAGAAAAAAAGCCAAATGAATAGTGAGTGCAAAAGAAATAATTCACATTTGCTGTTTTTATATCCATGATAGGAGGATGATAACCATTTCAAAGCACAGGTGTCTGGCTGTAGAGTGGGATTCGTTCACTGGCCAAAGCCTGCCATAAAAGTAAGGCTTTCAGTGTCTCTATGTGCTCTACTGGCTCTTGACAAAACTTCTGAGGTCTTCGAGAAAAGTAATGTACTCCTGGTGTTCCAGGGCTGTGCTGAGTTCTACCAACTCATCTGCAAAAGTGTTGTCCACTCCTCGGTCGGCAAGGAAATCCATTAGATGGTCATACAAGGCCTACAAGGAACAACATTTACTAATTAAAAAAAAAAAAGATAATCTGTAATGCTTAATTAAGATACTTCTTTCTGGCTTGGCGCCGGTAGCTCAAGTGGCTAAGGCGCCAGCCACATATACCAGAGCTGGCAGGTTCGAATCCAGCCTGGGCCTGCCGAACAACAATAACAACTATAATCAAAAAATTATCCGGGTGTTGTAGTGGATGCCTGTAGTCCCAGGTAGTTGGGAGGCTGAGGCAAGAGAATAGCTTAAGCCCAGGAGTTGGAGGTTGCTATGAGATATGACTCTATAGCACTCTACCCAGGGCAACATAGTGAGACTGTCTCAAAAAAAAAAAAAAAAAAGATACTTCTTTCTGTTCAACTAGGACCCTCCCATGTGCAAAGCCCAAAAGCATCTCTCCTCTTTTCAACTACTCACCCAGTCCAGGGAATCTGTGTTGAGTGTGTAATTAGTGTCCTTCCATTCAGAATCACTGGTGGACTGAAAGCTAACTTCCCTGATAGAGAAAATGTCACTTTCAGCCTCTTCTTCTTGTCCAACCTGAGAGGAAACATATTTGGGGGAAACTGAAGTTTTCCAGGACAAGCCATACTCAAGCAAAGCTAAAGGACTATTTACAGCTTGAAATGTATCATGTTTTACTCTTGTTCCCTCATCCCCCACCTCTCTTCCCCTGCTTTGCTGGTTTAAGATACAAAATCTTTTACGTGTCTACTAAAAAGGACCAGGAAGGTCCCAGGAAACTCCTTGTTCCCAAGAGGCTGGCATTCCATCCTGCATACCTCATCCTCTGGATAGTGGCAGTCCAGCACAAGGGCCTTCTTGCCATCATTCTTCATAACTTCAACCACGAAATTAGGAGTTGACGTCAGTTCAGGCTGGGGAAATAAGAAAGTCAGTAGATGCCTGAACAAAGGTCTCAGTTCAGAGTATCTGATGACCACTTTAGGTAGCCACTTTAATAGTCTTTTGCTATAGCATTTCCAAATACGCAGCTTGGAATCTTTAACAGAGTGTAACACTTCTGTTAGCACCTTGTTTAAAGAACACACTGAGTTTAGAATCAAGAAATGTGCATTCCAGTCCTAGCTCTGTGCCATTTGACTGACATTTAGATCAGTCCCTTAAGCTTCTTGGGCCTATTTCTCCTTCCATACACTGCAACGTTTGCCTGAAGTTCTAAGATCTCTTAACAGCTTGACTACTCAACAGTTAAAATCTCCCTTGCCCCTAGCTTTCTTATCTGAGTTGAGTGCTTGTTACCAGCTTGTGACATATTTCCTCACATGGAAACATATCAAATAATCCCCATCATGGGAGGGTTTGAGATAGTTTCAATTCCTTTTTTTTTTTTTTTTTTTGAGACAGAGTCTTATTCTGTCTCCTGGGTTAGAGTACCATGCTGTCAGCCTAGTTCACAGCAACCTCAAATTCCTGGGTTCAAATGGTCCTCCTGTCTCAGCCTTCCGAGTAGCTGGGACTACAGACATGAGCCATGGTGCCCAGCTAATCTATTTTTAGAAGAGACTGGGGTCTCACACTTGCTCAGGGTGGTCTTGAAATCTTGAGCTCAAGAGATCCTCCAGCCTTGGCCTCCCAGAGGGTTAGGATTACAGCTGTAAGCTATCACACTTGGCTTTCAATACCTTTCTGTCAATACAGGCCAAACTGCAAAGCCTGAGCCTGCAGATGGCAATTTGTTCAGCCCCTGAAAAAGGGGCCACAGCCTCAAGGCTAAAGCTGGCCAGAAACTATTGATTCTGCCACTCTGCAAGTCCCAAGGATGGGAGTCCTTTGCCTTCTCTCTTCTAGCATTAGAAGGAATAAAAAAAGAAGAAAGTAGTGTTCTCTTAAGCCTTTGGGACAGCTATCAGAACTGAGATAAAAGGACGGCTCCTGTGGCTTAGTGAGTAGGGTGCCGGCCCCACATGCCAAGGGTTGCCGGTTCAAACCCAGCCCCGGCCAAACTGCAACAAAAAAATAGCCGGGCGTTGTGGCAGGCACCAGTAGTCCCAGCTGCTCGGGAGGCTGAGGCAAGAGAATAGCATAAGTCCAAGAGTTAGAGGTTGTTGTGAGCCGTGTGACGTCATGGCACTCTACCTGAGGGTAGTACAGTGAGACTCTGTCTCTACAAAAAACAACAACAACAACAAAAAAAAAAAACAAAGGGCGGCACCTGAGGCTCAAAGGAGTAGGGTGCCGGTCCCATATGCTGGAGGTGGCGGGTTCAAACCCAGCCCCGGCCAAAAACTGCATATAAATAACAAATAAAAAACAAAGATATATCTAGGCTGGGCATGGTGGCTCACGCCTGTAATCCTAGAACCCTGGAAAGCCGAGGTGGGTGGATATCTTGAGCTCACGAGTTTGAGACAAGCCTGAGCAAAATCAGACCCATGTCTCTACTAAAAATAGAAAATCTGAGGGAAGAGGATTGCTTGAGCCCAAAAGTTTGAGGTTGCTGTGACGCCACGGTACTCTACCCAGCGACAGCTTGAGACTTTGCCTCAAGAAAAAAAAAAAAAAAGAAAAAGAAAACTGAAAAAAGCTCAGGCTCGGTGCCTGCCCACGGCTCAAGCAGCTAAGGCGCCAGCCACGTACACATGAGCTGGCAGGTTCGAATCCAGCCGGGGCCCGACAAACAACAATGATGGCTGCAACCAAAAAATAGCCGGGTGTTGTGGCAGGCGGCTGTAGTTCCAGCTATTTAGGAGACGGAGGCAGGAGAATCACTTGAGCCCAGGAGTTGGAGGTTGCTGAGAGCTTTAATGCCACAGCACTCTACCCAGGGGAACAGGGGGACAGCTTGAAGCTCTGTCTAAAAAAAAAAAAAAAAAAAAAAAAAAGCTGGGCGGCATCCATAGCACAGTGGGTATGGCACCTGCCACACACACTGAGGCCAGCAGGTTCAAAACCGACCCCGCCCAGCTAAACAACAATGACAACTGCCACAACAAAAAAATAGCCGGGCATTGTGGGGGGCACCTGTAGTCCCAGCTACTTAGGAGGCTGAAACAAGACAATCACTTAAGCCCAGGAGTTTGAGGTTGCTGTGAGCTGTGACGTCACAGCAGCCTACCCAGGGTGACATAGTGAGACTCTGTCTCAACAAAAAATCTAGAACACATTCACAGAGACAGCAGATTAGAGGTTAGCAGGGAGAACAGAGATAGTTGGTTGGAGTGGAAGAACCACTTTCCACTGTTTTTTTTTTTCTGAGAGATCTAAGGACTTTTTTTTTTTATTTGGTTTATTTTGAGACAAGGTCTTATACTGTAGCCCAGGCTGGCTGGAGTACAGTTGGTTCAAATGATCCTCCTGCCTTGGTCTCCACAAATTTTGGACTGTAGATGTGCCACCTTGCCTGACTAATATATATATATATTTTTTGTAGTTTTTTTTTTTTTTTGGCCGGGGCTGGGTTTGAACTCGCCACCTCCGGCATATGGGGCCAGCGCCCTACCCCTTTGAGCCACAGGTGTTGCCCTTTTTTCTTTTTCTTTTCTTTTTTTTGAGACAGCATATCACTATATTGCCTGGTAGACTGCCGTAGCATCACAGCTCACAGCAACCTCCAACTATTGGGCTTAAGCGATTCTCTTGTCTCAGCCTCCCAAGTAGCTGGGACTACAGGCGCCCACCACACCACCTGGCTATTTTTTTTTTTTTTTTTTTTGGTTGCAGTTGTCATTGTCGTTTGGCAGGCCTCGGCTGGGTTTGAACTAATCAGCTCTCTGGTATGTGGCTGGCATGTTAGCCTCTGAGCTACAGGTGCCCAGCATGTCTGGCTAATTTTTAAAAAATGTTTTGTAGACAATGAGTCTTGGTATGTTGCCAAGGCTGGTCTCAAACTCCTGGCCTCAAGTAATTCTCTGGCCTCAGCCTCCAAAAGTGCAGAGATTATAAGTATGCACCACTGCACCTTACCACATCTTGTTTTTTTATTTTTTATTTGTTTGTTTGTTTATTTATTTTGAGGTAGAGTCTCAGTCATCCTGGGTAGAATGCCATGTCATCATAGCTCACAGGTACCTCAAACTCTAGGGTTCAAGTGACTCTCCTGCCTCAGCCTCCTGAAAACTGGGACTACAGGCACCCACCAGAATGTCCAGCTAGTTTTTCTGTTGTTATTATTTATTTATTTATTTGAGACAGAGTCTCACCATGTTGCCCTCGGTAGAGTGCCGTAGTGTCACAGTTCACAGCAACCTCAAACTCTTGGGTTTAAGCGATTCTCTTGCCTCAGCCTCCCAAGGAGCTGAGACTACAGGCGCCAGCCACAATGCCCAGCTATTTTTGTGTTGTAGTTGTCATTATTGTTTAGCAGGCCCAGGCTGGGCTCAAACTTGCCAGCCTTAGGGCATGTGGATGGCACCCTCCTCACTGAGCTATGGCTCTGAGCCAGTTTTCTATTTTTAGTAGAGACAGGATCTCCCTCTTGCTCAGGCCGGTCACCACTCCTGAGGTCAGGCAATCCACTACTTCAGCCTCCCAAGAGTGCTGGGATTACAGGTTTGAGCCACCACGCCCCGCCTATTCTAGATATTTCACATAAGTAGAATCAGTTATGTGGAATTCATCTTTTGGTGGAAAATAATTTCTTTTTTATTTATTTATTTATCTTCTTTCTTTTTTCTTTTTTTTTTTTTTTTTTTGCAGTTTTTGACCAGGGCTGGGTTTGAACATACCACCGCTGGCACATGGGGTCAGGCCCTACTCCTTTCATCCACAGGCACCGCCCTCTTTTTTTGTTTTTTTAGAGACAGAGTTTCACTTTGTTGGCTTTGGTACAGTGTGGGTGATATCACAGCTGACAGCAACCTCCAAGTCTTGGGCTTAGGCAATTCTCTTGCCTTAGCCTCCCAAGTAGCTGGGACTACAGATGCCTGACACAACGCCCAGCTATTTTTTTGTTGCAGTTTGGCTGGGCCTGGGTTCAAACCCAACGCCCTACTCACTGAGCCACAGACGCCACCCTGGGAAAATCATTTCTAAAGTGGTAAAATACTGCCCATTCTAGAATCCTAAAACTAGCAAAACTATTTTTCAAAAACTAGGTTAAAATAAAGATATTTCCAAATAAATGAAACCTGAGAAAATTCATCTCTATCAGATCTCGACTATAAGAAAGGGTAAAGGTGCCTTTCAGTCTAAAGAAAAGTGATACCAGACTCTGCGCCCATAGCACAGTGGTTCCAGTGCCAGCCACAAACACCTCGGCTGGCAGGTTCAAACCAGCCCGGGTCAGCTAAAACAACAATGACAACTGCAACAAAACATAGCTGGGCACTGTGGCGGGCGCCTGTAGTCCCAGCTGCTTGGGAGGCTGAGGCAAGAGAATCACTTAAACCCAAGAATTTGAGGTTGCTGTGAGCTGTGACATCATGGTACTCTACCCAGGGCAACATAGTTATACTCTGTCTAAAAAAAAAAAAAAAAAAAAAAAAAAGGAAGGAAGGAGGGAGGGAGGGAGGAAAGGAAGGAAGGAAGGGAAAAGTGGTACCAGATACAAATTCAGATCTACAATAAGAAGAAAGAGTTCTGGAAGTGGCAGGTAAGTGGATAAATATAAGGATTATACTCTTTGTTATAGAAGGAACTCAGGAAGTTTTACTCCAAAATATGATTGCCTAGTGTAAAGAATATTTTGAATTGAAGGCCATCCAAGGTCAATAAGCACTGGGAGGGGCCTTCTTCCCCTTTCCTTCCCCTTCCTGTTATCTCAGCGCATCTCAGAAACGAAGACCAAGAAAGCAGCAGATTGGCCCAAATCTTTCTAAACACAACACCTCTCTCTTTCAGGTGAATTTACAAGTCAATGTATTTCCCCATCCATTATCCTCCCTAGTAACCACTTATGCCCTAACCTCCTCGATACCCATCCTCTCTAAAAGGCATGTATAAAAATCTCTGAACATTGGGCGGCGCCTGTGGCTCAAAGGAGTAGGGTCCAGGCCCCATACGCTGGAGGTGGCGGGTTCAAATCCAGCCCCAGCCAAACTGCAACCAAAAAACAGCCGGGCGTTGTGGTGGCGCCTGTGGTCCCAGCTACTAGGGAGGCTGAGGCAAGGGAACCGCCTGAGCCCAAGAGCTGGAGGTTTTGTGAGCTGTGTGACGCCACGGTACTTAGCGAGGGCATAATGTTCATGTCACCTCTGGTGGGGGCTAAGTGGGGGCCCTCAGATCAAAATAAAGCAAAGGGAGAGATGCAGGAATGGGACTGCAGAGCTCCAAGGACGGCCACCGGGGGGTCATTTTACACAATAAAACGTGATTTCTGTCCCTGTGTGTTTTTATGTGTGTTGGGTCAAAGCAAAAGGACTCGGTCCCCAGCGGGGCTCTCTGCAGCTTCTGGAGAACGGGAGCCCCAGTGCACAGCCGGGCGCCAGCAGCACAGGGCCCCGCGAGCGCCCACGGTCCGCCGGGGACTGGCTCTGTTCACACGTGGAGCAGGCCTGGTTTCCACGCGACCTACGCATCCTTTTAAGCGACAATCCACTCGGGGGCCGCTGATGCGCGCCTCTGACCCTTGACTTCGCCGGTGGCCCCTTTGACGCCGGGCCCTTGGGCCCCGGGCGCGGTTTCCGGGGGACCCGTTTCCCGCCGCACGGTGGGCCGGCCGGACCGCGCAGGCAGCGTCCCTTCCGGCGGCAGCGCGGCGCTGGGCCCGGCGGCGGCCCGGCGGCGGCCGCGGCGGGGTGCGCGCTTAGCTGCGGCCGAGCGGGCGCCGGGACCGGCACCGGGACGCAGGGCCCAGCTCCGCGGACTAGGCGGCCCCACCCGAGCCGCGCGGGAGCCTCTCAGGTAAGGACGCTGGTGACTCGGGTGATTTTTGTGTAATCGCATGGTCGCTGAAGAGGCCGAGCCAAAGGTTGGGCCCTGAGACAATTATGGAGCCCCCAGCGTTGGGAGTGATCCCGGCGCGGGCGCGGAGGGCCCGGCTGACCCGCGCCTGCCTCTTGGTGGCTGCGACTTGAGTGAAGTTAAGCGTCTGGTGGGGAAGGTACTGCTGCCCGGCCACCTGCCAGGCTGGAAGAGGTGAACAGCCCAAGCAGAGTCTCTTCGTTCCGCACCCTTACTAGGGGACAAGAATCATGTTTTATAAGGAAGGAGGGTCTCAGTGGCATACCCTCAAAGTGTCCCTCAGGGACTGTGACAGCCTCAAAGGCCACCTTACACCCCAGAGGAGGGGCCGTAGCTGGCCAGGAGGCCAGGCCTGCCCTGGGTCTCCAGCTCTGAGACTCAGGGCGCTCTGCCTTGGCAGTGGTTCTAGGCCTGGTGGGCTATGACTTCATTTTACTGTGGCCTGCTCAGGACCAGGCCCCGGCCAGGATACTCTTCATATCCATCATACCAGGCAAACATTTAATCCCACTAGTACATGAGGGGTCTAGACCTAGAGAGGTCCTCTGGCTTGACCAAGGTCTCCCCTAAAAGTTGACAGCACTGGGATATCCTTTATCAAGCCTGTGTCAACCAGCACATAGTGACTGTGTATGACCCAACAGTGATTCCACCAGGTGGCAATGGAGTGGACTTAAAACTGACCTCTTTCTCTGAGTTTGACCTTACACCCCTCACTTAGTTCCATACATCGGGCTCTCCAAGGCCCTGGCTGAGACCTGGTCTTCCCTCTTTCAGCATGGAGGCCATGCCAAAGCTACAGGGCTTTGAGTTCTGGAGCCAGACCCTGGGGGGGGCCCGCCATGTGGTGGCCCCCATGGTGGACCAAAGCGAGCTGGCCTGGAGGCTGCTGAGCCGCCGCCATGGGGCACAGCTCTGCTACACCCCCATGCTGCATGCCCAGGTCTTTGTCCGAGATGCCAACTACCGGAAGGAAAACCTGTACTGTGAAGTGTGCCCCGAGGACCGGCCTCTCATTGTGCAGGTAGAGTGGGGGGCACTGTGGCCTTCAGGTCTGGCCCTGGGAACCCCCAAGAAGCAGTTTTCTCTGAGTGGGGATTCTACCCTCAACCTTTTCAGAAACCAACTCCAGGGGAAAGGGCAGAAGGTGACAACAGGCATAGGGACGTAATGAGAGGCAGAGCACAGGGTAAAGCAGGGCGGCCAGGTGCACCTCCCAGAAATTGACTTTTTCCTTGGGAGCTGATCCAGATAGCGTGGGAGGTAAGATTTAAGCCCTTGATGTCACCCTGAGGGCTGCCTGTCTCCTGGGAGAAATCAGTGGTAGTGGGTCCTGTTACAGATCAGAAGAAATTCTGTAAATTTGTATGTTACTCTCCATGGTTTGGGGACTCATCCTAGCTTTGTCACGTGGTAAACATTAGTAGGGCAGGACACACCTTGATCAAGTCACACTGCACCTGCTCATCTGGCTGGGCAGCCTGGATGGCTAGGGACTAGGACTCATGGATGACTTTTTTGTCTTTTTTAGTTCTGTGCCAACGACCCAGAAGTGTTTGTGCAAGCGGCTCTCCTGGCCCAGGATCACTGTGATGCCATTGACCTGAACTTGGGCTGCCCGCAGATGATAGCCAAGAGAGGCAAGTTCAGCTCCAGGGTGCTACACTGAGCACTTTCCTAGGCCTGGGCATGCTTGTAGCCCATGGACACCCAGGTGCAGGGTCCAGGACCAGCTCAGTGCAGCCCTGGGTGGGGCTGAGCTCAGGGCAAGTCAGCCTTTGCCTGGCTTTACCTGTGATGCCAGTGACAGCCCAGGCCCAAGCTTGGCTATTTCCTCTGAGAGTGCCATCCTCATGCCCTGGAGTTGAGCCTTGTACTCTGTTCTTCAAAGAAGGATAAATGTGATTTGCTGACATGTTTCCCCTGTCTGTCTTCACTGGACTCCTAAGGAGGCACTGGTTTGTTATAAACCACATGGGGTGGATATCCCATTCAGTACTCTTTGAGGTCTGGCAGCTGGACAAAGAGCCTCAATGTCCGACATCAACAATCTGCCTGACTTTCACTGTGCCCCAGCCAGAAATACTGTTGCTTCTAGGGTGGGTGCTGGCCTGGCAGAGTGGTTCATGGCCTGTGTGGCTGCAGGAGAAAGGCCCAGGTGGGAGGAGGGTGCCCAGCCTTGATACTGGTACCAGTGGGCCACGCCTGTTCCTTGCAGGTCACTATGGTGCCTTCCTACAGGAGGAGTGGGACCTGCTCCAAAGAATGAGTGAGTTGGCTGCGTGTCACCATGTGGATGGTTAAGGAGCCCCAGAAACAGCCTGGTAGGGACATGGGGGCACTGGCTGCCTAAATGGGGCACAGGTGAAGACAGGAGCTGGCAGAGTATCCTGGGATCAGCCTGGGAACTCCTGGATGCAGCATGTCCTCTGTTAAAAGGAGGAGACTGTGAAGTTGCCTATTCTGCACCAGCTGCCCCTTAGAAGCAGACAGTTGGTGCTGAGGCAGTGTCCTTGCTTAGTCCCAGCTTCCTAAAGCCCTGGGGGACATCTGGTCTCAGCTGCCATCATGTGGGAGCCAGCGTTGGCTCCACCTGTTATGTGAACTTAAGAGGACAGGAGGAAGGCTGAGGGAACCTGCCCAGTAGCCTGTGAATGATGGACCCATGAGGGCCTGGGCTGCAGTGTTTGACTGCCTGGAGTGGGAACACCAGCCTTCCCTCAGATGCAGTCTCTCTTCTCCTCAGTTCTGCTGGCCCATGAGAAACTCTCTGTTCCTGTCACATGCAAAATCCGTGTCTTCCCAGAGATCGACAAGACGGTGAGGTACGCCCAGATGTTGGAGAAAGCTGGCTGTCAGGTGAGCCTGGGCTCTGGGTGTCCGAGCGGGCAGCCCTGGCTCATCTTCATGGTGTTGGGCAGGGGGCAGCTGAGGCTTTTCCTGTGCCCACCAGGGCAAGACATGCCCTGGCCTCTTTGAGGGCAGTGGGACTTCTGCGTAGCTGACCCCTGGCTCAGTGTGCAGGCACCTTGAGCTCATTCTTTCATAATAGGAAGTCATGCCATGTCCTAGTGCTCAGAGGCTGGCCAGGCTCCTTTGTGAGAGCTTAGTGTCTAACCCTCTGGAGGGTCAGGGAAGGCCACAGGGCTGTTGACAGCTCTATTCCCCTGCCTGGGTCCTCTGCACATTAGGCCTGGCCTATTGCAGGCCTAGACTAGATCTTGCCATGAGTATACCCAAGACACTTTTGGGACAGACAGGAATCTAATGACCTAGGGGTAAGGACTCACCGGTGCACCTACAGTCTGGGGTCAGCCTGGAGCTGGTCCCTCCTGCACCTTTGGCCTTGGGCAGTGGAGACACTGCTGCTTCCCATTCTGGGGGCTCCTCCCCATGTGCATAGCCCTCCCAAGGCCTGGTCAGTGCAGGGACCAAACCAGGCCCAGGACGGCCTATGCCTTACTGGGGAAATTGAGAAGCTGGGGGAGAAAGTCCTCTGGAACCTGGAGGGGCTCTGGCCAGGAGCATGGTTGAGCCGCTGCTGGTTTGTCCTAGTTGCTGACTGTGCATGGACGCACCAAGGAGCAGAGGGGGCCCCTGTCAGGCACAGCATCCTGGGAACACATCAAGGCTGTGCGGTAAGTTGACATAGCTCTGCACCTCAGTGTTCAGCACTTGACATCTGGGGGCTACCAGCTGGGGGGTGGCAGTGTGCAGTGGGAGAAGCACCTGGCAAGGTGGAGTTTGGGGTATCCCGGGCTGGGCACTGTACTGGCCAAGATGACAAGACTGTTTCCCCCCAACAGGAAGGCTGTGACCATCCCTGTGTTTGCCAACGGGAACATCCAGTGCCTGCAGGATGTGGAGCGGTGCTTGCGGGACACAGGCGTCCAGGGGGTCATGAGTGCAGGTGGGGCGGGCTGGGGACATGGGCGTCAGGCGGTCATGCTTGTGGGTGGGCGGGGTTGGGGACTACAGCAGGGGCACGGAGTATATCCTGCTGTCCACATTGTACTTTGCTGTAATGCCATCACAAATTGTCTGCACTGGTGCCGTCTGTTCTCATGGGGCTGAAACTTTGGGCCAGGTTTTTCAAATGGGCTGGCCAGTGAGCCAGGCGACCAGTTTTGTCCTTGGTGTGAAAGGTACCAGTAGGGTCCTGGGTGCCACAGGCTTTCTTCTGCTGTCCCCCTGGAAGCAGCCTCACGAGGCCTCCCTCCTCCTCTTGCACAGAAGGCAATCTGCACAACCCCGCCCTGTTTGAGGGCCGGAGCCCTGCTGTGTGGGAGCTGGCCGAGGAGTACCTGGACCTTGTGCGCCAGCACCCCTGCCCACTGTCCTATGTCCGGGCCCACCTCTTCAAGCTGTGGCACCACACGTGAGTGTCCCTAAGATAGAAGCTACTTGGGGGGGTGTCACCCCCACAGATGCTGTTGGAGTCCTGCCAAAACAGCTTGCCACCAGCCAGGTCTTGAAGGGGTGGGGAAACTTGGAAGTGAACTCAAGACAGGAAGAGTGAGCCCTCCACATGTGCCTGCGCTCAGGTGGAGGCAGCTGATCAAGCAGCCTGGAGGGCCCAGCTCCATCTGTTGGGTCTGTCCCAGGCTGCAGGTACATCAGCAGCTTCGAGAGGAGCTCGCCAAAGTGAAGACCCTGGAGGGCATCGCTGCTGTGAGCCTGGAGCTGAAGCTGCGGTGTCAGGCAGGCACGGGGGCAAGTGGGAGCCAGGTGGGCCGTGGTGGGTGGCTCAAGGCCCTGACCAGGGCTTGGGCTTTTTTAGGAGGAGATGTCCAGGTGGCAGGGAGAGAAGCCCCCCAGTGACCTGCCATTCTTCCACTGGATCTGCCAACCCTACATCCGGCCAGGGTGAGCCCCCAAGCCAGCCCCAGGAGGGGCATGAGGGTGAGGGCGCCTGCCCTGGGTCCACACCTGCTGGGCCTGCCCAAGTTCACCCCTGACCACACACCTCCCTGAGCAGGGCCTGGCCTATTCTTGGCGGCCTTGGTGTAGGATACTGGTGGCTTATCTTGTCTTTCCCTGTCAGTGAATACTTAGGTTTTAAGTATTTTCTCCAAAAGAATTTTTCCAAGCTCCTTTGATCCTGGGTGGATTTGTTCTCTAGAGTGAGCTTACTAGCTTGGACCCTGGCCCCAGAGGTGTGGATACCATCCTAGAGGACCCAGCCTCTGTGCCAGCTACCTCCTGGCATATGGGCTACACACAGTCCTGTTCGTCTAGCCACTTGGGTGTGTGGGGAGCCACAAGCATCCCATGTGTTAACTGCCAGCAATGGCCACCAGCCTCTCCTTGGCCTGGGGCTCCATCTGCACTCTGGCCTACTTGGTGGCTGGGCTGTCTCCCAGGGGGTCCTTGAGTGCCATCTGCCGCCCTTCCCCTCAGGCCCAGGGATGGGAGCAAGAACACTGGGGCTTGCAGCAAGCGGGCCCTGGAGGAGGAAGAGGGCAGCATGGAGGTCCTGTCCAAGAACAAGCAGAAGAAGCAACTGAGGAACCCCCACAAGACCTTTGACCCCTCTCTGAAACGTAAGCACTGCTCCTAGTGCTGGGGCTAGGAAGCAGCCAGGCAGAGCCAGCCTCACAAGTGCCTTCCTTGCCCTTGTCCTCACTTTGCTGGGGGCAGAAAGACAGACTTGGTCATTGAAACGCATGGCCCTGGGGCCTGGGCAGTGTGGTCAGGCCAGACTCTAGGTCTGAGCAAGGGGCCCCATGCAGGGCTATAGCAATAGTATATGGTGCATGTGGGGACATTAGCTCTTAGTGAGCCAGAGGTGGCTGTGGATCAGCCCCCAGCCAGGTGCCCTCTGAGTCGTGTGTCTGCAGGTCAAGTCCGTGGGTCACTGAGGTGGTCTTTGCCCAGCAGAGCCTCAGATGCGCCCCAGCCTTGTGTGGGGGTGACCTGAGCAGCCACTGAGCAGGAAGCCAAGAGGCCCCAGGAGAATGTGTAGTGTCAGGCTGCTGGATGGGAAGCTATGCCTTTGGACAAAAGCCGCAGCAGGAAAGAGGTTGGATTAGATAGGCTGAGGCCACTTGTTCCCTCCATGGGACTATACTAGACTTCTTAGGCTGCCAGGTGCCCTTCTGTGTCCTGGGCCAGGCTAGCTGGGCTCATGGGCTTGGCCACCTCCCAGGCTTCTGCCAGGTAGGAGGCTCCCAGAATAGACAAGCTGGAAGAGCCTAGAAACCTTCCCATACATACCCCAGGGTCAGGTGGGTTGACAAGGGGCTGGTGTCAAACTGCTGCTAGCAGCCTTGCTGGCCATGGGACAGCCAGAGAGGCAGGAGATGGGTGGGGCTTTGGATTGAGGGCCCCATTTAGCTGTTTTGCCTTAGGAGACCCAGCACCAAAGAGTGCAGAGTCCCTTGAACCCTGCAGGTGGGCCAGTTGCATCTCATCCCTGTCGGGGGGGATGGGGTAAGGCTGTTCCTCTGGCTGGATCCCCTGCACACGTGCTCCCCTTCACTTTCCACAGGATAGCACCTGCTCATCTGCCACCACTCCTTGCCCAGGTGTTAAAGCCTGTGTGTCCTCTGCCCTTGGTAGAGATGCAGCTGACTAGCAGGCCAGGAGGTGGTAGACAGGCTGCTCCAGCCCACCTCACACTCAGTGCCCTCTGTTCATTTCTTCCTAGCTAAATATGCAAAGTGCGACCAGTGTGGAAACCCAAAAGTGAGTTGTTTCTGGCTACTTCCCAGGCCTCAGCTCCTGGGGTGGGCAAGGGGTCCCCACATTGCTTGGGGTGGCAGGTTCCCCACTCTGCAGTCTGCTCAGCGGAGTATTTGCAGGCTGGGTACAGCCAGAGCTGGGCTGGATATGTCCAAGCTGTGGGCCTCTGGCAGGTTTCCAGCCTGGCCAGGGTTCCCCCAACCCTGCCTGCTGCTTTCCTGTGCTCAGGGCAACAGATGTGTCTTCAACCTGTGCCGTGGCTGCTGCAAGAAGCGGGCCTTCAGGGAGACTGCAGACTGCCCAGGTGAGGGCACCTGCTGCCACTGGCCGCTCTTTCCCCTGTGCCCTCACAAACAAGGATACCTTGGCTTCCTGACCCCCACATCCCCTCTTGTCCCCTTTCAGGTCACGGGTTGCTTTTTAAAACCAAATTGGAGAAGTCTCTGGCCTGGAAAGGGGCCCAGCTTGGGCGGCAAGAGCCTCAGCAGGCCGGGCCCAGTACCCCAGCTGGCTTCTCTGAAGTCACAGGCAGTACCCTGGCCTAAGGGCCAGTAGAACCTGCTCCACCCCAGGACTGCTGCTGGAGCTTGGACACGTCTTGCTTAAGGAAATGCCTCTTTCTCAGGGAATCTCCTGCTATTTAATATGGAAGGACGTGCCGATGTCCTCCCCTAGGCCCACACAGGAGCCTGGAAATGCTGCAGCTGGGAGCAGGCTTCAGGCCGAACCTGCCCTGTCCTCACTTGTGCTCTCAAAAGTGAACAATAAACCCTTTCAAAGGTGCGCAGAGAGCCAGTAGCCTGCACCACCCCACCGTGAGAGCCCTGATCTGGGCCACTCACTCAGACAACTGGGAGGGTATGGTTGGGGCCAGTGGGGCCCATCTTTAAAGGAAGGTGACACATGAGGCACGAAGAAGAAAGCTGTGCTCAGCACCCCTCCCTACCTCTCTCAAGGACAGATAGTTGGAGCCTCTAGGAGCTTCCTAACAGGACAGCCCTGGAAGCACTGCCCAGGCCCAGCTATGCAAATGGAACCCAAGGATCAAGGCAACCCTAGCTTCTCACTAGGCTGTGACCCAAAGCTTGACCCTAAGAGACAAACCTTGCAAACCAAAGGCTACCAAGGGGCAGGAGGAAGGAGAATCAAGGGCAGCGTTCAACTTGCACTTTAATGGACTAGTCAGCTTATCTGCACCACACGATGTAAGGACAAGAGTCTGGGCAGCACAGTCAGCTCCCTGGGGGTAGAGGCCTTTGGGGTTGAGCCCTGCAGGTCCCTTCTTCCAGGAAGGCCCACAGCTGGCACCCTGTGAGCCTTCCCAGACCCCCAGCACAGGGCATAGTGGGGTAAAGGGGCACAAGGATGCCCAGCTGCCTCTGGGGGTATACATCTGCGAGGGCGGGAAAAGTGTGCAGACCATCCTGGAGGCTGGTGAGCCCCTCACATATTGGTGCTCATCCGAGATTGGCTGTTGGCCGGAGTCAGTTCCCCCTGGCTCCCCTCTCTGGGTGGGGACTGTGGAGCAAAAGGGAAACACTCAGCCCACCACACAGGTGCAGCTGAGCCCAGTGCCTGCTGGGCCACTCACCTTGACGTGGATCTGGTTGCGCAGCACAGCTGCTCTCAGCATCATGGCCTTGGCACGGCGCTGGAACTCCTTGCCCATCAGCAGGGACTTCTCAAAGGTGGTGCTGCGCTGATCCACATCCCGGGCGTACAGGATCTGCACAATGCAGGCTCAGTGAGGCCTGGCACAGTATACCACCCCCAGTCACCCCCAAGGCAGACAGCCACCTTGCTGTGTGAGTCCACACGGGCATTGATAAGCCCCTCCAGAATGAGCTGTGTCAGCTCATCCTCCAGGGCTGCCACTGTGGTGTTGAAGGCTGCTGCCATCTTGTGCATGTCGGCTGACACATAAGGGCTGAAGTACTGCAGGGCAGAGGGGTGTCGGGTGTCAGTTCCTCACAGTTCCCAAACACATCTTAAGTGTCCCAGCCTGTTCTCCCACCCCAAGGCTTACCTGGATGAGGGCACGATTGCGAATCTGGGTGTACAGGGTCCTGACGTGGGGAGCCAGGTACATGTCTAGGAGCAGGTTGTCCTGGAGAGGAAGACCAGTCAGGGGCTGGTGGCTGTTGCTGCCCTGGCCCTTACAGCAGGAGCCCAGCCTGCTCCCTATGGCCAGGCCTGTGCACCCACCCTATGTACCTTCATCTCATCCAGCATCTTCAGGCATGAGGCGTACTTAGACTCGTAGAATTTGAAGATGATGTCTCGGACCTGCGGCTCCAGCTCCAGGAACAGCTTGAAGGAGCTGCTGATGCCACATTCCTCAGAGCCCAGGCCCTGCCTGTCCCCACCCTCCAGTGACTCAAAAGACAAGCCAGGCTAGAGAAGGAACCTGCAGAGGGTGGCCCAGTACCCCTCCCCACTCACCTGCTGGAAATAACGTTGCGCTGTAGTTCCTGTCGGTCAAAGGTGGCCAAGGCACACAGGCCACCATAGACAGCCACATTGCTAGGAGACAGCAACTGCAGACCAGAGCCAACATCATAGGGGTTACAACAGACCATGACATCAGGAATGGACCACCACAGCCCTACCATCACTGGCTCAAAGAATGCCCAGGAGCCCATTCAGGGAAGACCCCCCCCCCCCCCCAACAGCCCAACCATGAGCCTTCACTTGCCAAATCCCGGCTCTTCCCCAGAGACCCCAAGGGCCCTCACCTCAGGGAAGTCACAGTGATCAAATGACGCCAGCAGGAAGCACTTGGCAGCCTGTTTGTACTTTCTTGCAGCCAACTCAGCCAACCCTGGTGGAGGGAGGAGGACCCATGAAGGAGAGAAGTAGGAATAGGGATGAGGCCTAGCCACCTGCAGGAAGCTGCTAGCACCTCACAGGGCCAGGAAGGGCACAGCCCCCGACCAACACCAGCACATTTGTGAAGTAGGTACCCAGGGAAGCCTTAAATCACTGTCACCTTTCCAGAGGACATGCAGGCTCAGAGAAGCTGAAGCCGTGGACCTGCCCTAACCATACAGGTGACCAGTGGGGCAGTAGCTATGAGAACAGCTTGTTGGAAGACATCTCCATCCCTGACCACATGGCTTCTCCCTGGTGGACCTAAGCAGGCATCACCTACACGTGTGGACATGGGGCACAAGTGTACCACAAGGCCTTGCACGCTGACCAAGAACAGAGGCTTTCCCAGCTGTGATGCAGGGAGGAGTACTCCTTCCCTTTACTGAGGACTCAACAGTTCAGTGCATGGAGGGCTGCCTATGGTGCCCTTGCCCTGGCACCCAGCCCTCACCTGCAGCACACTTGAGCTTGGTGAGGATGGCCTGGGTCTGGCTGTCCCGCTCTCCTCGCTGCTGTAGAGGGAAGCCACACGTGAGGCCCACGCCCCCATGCCTTCCTCCCTGGCCCCCAGCCTGAGAAGGGACAAAGGCAGACTCGGGAGGATGTGGTGAGGGACATCAAAGGCACCAGCAATTGCCAGGGCTCCTGGGCAAGGTCTTGGGCAGTGGCTCATACCTCTGCAATCTCTGGGGTGGATTCGGCCTTACTGACGTAGCTCAGTACGTGAGACCAGTTTTGCAAGTAAACGCTGACCTGGTGGAAGAGCAGGTGGGGATAGACTGAGCCTGGAGCACCCCTCCTGGCCTAGGGCCAGTGCTGTCCCACCTGCCACTGGCCCGACCTTGATGACATTGAGGCACATGTTGATGACATGCTTGGCGCTGGTGCAGTAGTCTCGGGCCCGGGAGTAGCACTTGAGGGCGTTGCTGAGGTCCCCACAATCAAGGTAGTGGTCGCCTAGGTCGTCATGGCCACGCCTGATGCTCTCCTTGATGGAGTTGCCCTTGTAGTTCTTCAGGTCTGTGTCTAGCTTCTCCAGCTTCAGCAGGGCCTTCTTCCGTGTGGCCTCCACCCAGGCTGTGTCCAGGGCCGGAGGCTCCACACTACTCTCAGGGATGGCATCTGGTGCATTTTGGAGCTCCCTGAAAGAGGACCTAGCCTTTAGAAAGTAGGGGAAGAAGTCACTAGCCACAGACTGACCCTCAGAGGCTGCTCTGCAGCCCAGTGGGCACCTCCCATGGGACTTTGCCTGTCACCATCCCCACCTTGAGGGGCCCAGTCTGCACCAGGGGCACAGAGACAATCGCTGACCCCAGAAACCCACAGTGGGAATGCCCAATGAGATGACAGGCTGCCGCACACGGGTCTGCCAGCAGCTCCAAGAGTCACAATACCTGAACGTACACACGTGTGGGAAGAAGCTGGGACATGCAGGGACTTTCATTCTCCGTGTCAACTTCTCAGCTGGGAAGCATGTCCCACCAGGTGTTGTGGGCACAGGAGGGAACATGCTGCACGAGCCCTGGGTACCTGCTCCCCCCATGGCTTCTGCCTCCTTGCACCAAGCCCCCGGCCTTGCCTGGTGGCCTCTGAGAGCTTCCGGTGGATCTCCTCATACATGTCCACGTTGAAGGTCCTCTGCACGAAGGACAGGGCCATTTTCAGGGCCTCTACCCGCAGTGGGGGGCAGTGGTCAGCAATGAACTGTAGCCGCTCAATGCGCATCAGGCCGCTGTAGCTGGCTGCATACTGCTCCAGATCCTGGGCCAGGTGAGGGAGCAGAAGTCAGACAAGGGTGTTAGGCAGGACCCCAAGCCCCAGGACCTGACAGTCTCACTGGAATGCTGATCCCCCACTAGAGAGGCCCTGGACCCGACAGCAACTGACTTGGAACCTGGGATCATGAGACTGACTGCTGTCCCAGGAAAACTGGTTGCGGGGAAGGGGGGCCTCCCTGGGACAGGAACCTCCAGGGTAGAGCTCTGCAGTTGGGGGTGATAGGCAGCAAACAGAGCTCCTCCACATGGATAAAAAGTGGGTGCCGAGTCTCAAGCTGGACTACAAACCCAACATGAGTGGGCGTTAAACCCCTGGAGGTTTCTGAGTCAGAAAAAGATGTGACCAGAGATACTAAGAAGAATGGGGCTACCTACTATGTAATAAGGAGTCTAGTTGGGACCCTCTGGCAGAACTGAGACACCCCATGTTTCCCCACTGGGCTCCATACCAGGGTGGGGTTCTCCACCACATAGTTGATATCAGGCGCATTCTGTGGGTCCTCCTGGGGGTCCACGTCAATCTGCATGGGCTCCACAGCCCCCTGCAACATGGGCCGGGCACCTTGATACCTTGAGCCAAGACTGCCCGGGGAGGGTGAGAGACCCTCACTGTTCCCATGGTCAGCTCTGCCCCGGATCCCCCAAGGCATGATGAGACCACACTCCCACAAACGTTTTTCCCAGCCTTCCTCACTCCCACCCTGGCTCCAGCACCCCGCCTCAGGAAGGAGCCTTAGCTAACTCTAACTGCCCATCTCTGGAGAAAGCAGACGCTGGGAGGACCAACTACACAGGGTCCCCAGGGCCCCTGCACGTTCTCTGCCACCATCCTGATGCAGCTTCCTTCAAGCCATAGAGAAGAAAGAAACGCCACTGAATCCCAAGAGGTCGGAGGCCCAGACCCCAGAATCTGTCCTGAACAGCCGCAACAGCGATATAGGGCTGAGAATCACGCCGCGGGGTTGGGAGAAGGGAACGGAGTCGTCTCGGGAGTGCCATGGCCCCCAGCTGGGAGGGACAGAGGGGCCAGGGCCTCGCTTAGGACCTCGACAGTGCGGGCTGCAGAGAGCCCGCCACGCGCGGCTCGGAGCCCGGCCTCGCTCTCCTCGGAACCGCGCAGGGCGCGCGGCCCTCCTGCTTCGCACTGCGTTTCTGTCCTCGGCCGGCAGAGCAGTAGGGCCCAGCTCGGCGGGGGCGGCTGGGGCTCTCCCCCCCCCCGCTCGCTCGCTGGGGCCCCCTCTCCTAGAAGGTACCTCATAAAGCAGCGTACAGGCCGACAGACTGGCGCTCAGGCTGAAGTCCCCGGCCGTGCCCGGCAAGAAGAGGTCTGACCTACTGCTGTGAGGGGTGCAGTACAGATCTGTCACTGACGAGGAGGCCGAGCTGGGGGCCGAGCTATCCCTCATTCTGTCCTGACTTTCTGCACCCCCCGACCCTGACACAGAGCTGGCTGGCTGCTGAAGGGAGAAAGAGCGTTAGCGACGGGCGGCCGAGACCCCTCCGGGGCGGCGGGGGGTTGAGGGGGCGGCCGGGCGCGCAGCCGCGGCGGAGGCAAGGCTCGAGCTCCGCGGCCCGACGCGGCGCCCCGACGCCCGCTGCCCGCGGAGGCCCGGCCCGGGCGCCCGGCTGGCTCCTGGCGCAGGCCCCGCGCCCCGGTCGGCCTCGCCCGGCCCCGGCGGCGGGGCGCGGGGGCGGCGCGGCCTCGGCTCGTTACCTGCAAGTTAAACACCTGAACCGGCAGCGGCATCTTGCGCCCACCCCGCCGCGGCGCGACGTCCACTTCCGGGGCAGCGAGGCCGCCGCTTCCGAGGCGCGGGACGGGACGGGGCGGGGCGTCCGGGCGCTTAAAGGGACCGCCGCCCACCCGCGGCTCGGGCCAGGCGCGCCCGTCCGGCGCCGGGGGTCGCCGCGGTCGCATGAACCGCGCGCGGAGGGCTCTGTGCCGGGCCTGCCTCGCGCTGGCCGCGGCACTGGCCGCGCTGCTGCTGCTGCCGCTGCCCCACACGCCTGCGCCGGTCTGGACCCCCGCTCTGGCCCCGCGGGCGACTCCGGCCCACCTCGCCGCCCGCCCCCGCCTGCGGCCGGACGACGTCTTCATCGCGGTCAAGACCACGCGGAAGAACCACGGGCCACGCCTGCGGCTGCTGGTGCGCACCTGGATCTCCCGGGCACGCCAGCAGGTGCGCAGGCCCCGGCTGGGCACCCCGCCCCCAGGCCGCGGACCCAGGGGACTCTGGGCGCAGGGCTCTGGCTGCTCCCCAGCGTCGCCCTGGGCAGCCCCTGATGCCTCTCTGGCCGATTCTCCGCAGACATTCATCTTCACCGACGGGGACGACCCAGAGCTGGAGTTCCAGGGAGGTGAGCACCTTCCCGCCCTTCTCCCGGTGGTACGAGGCTCCCACCTGGGGGGCACGGCACCCTCCTGCCCCAGGGGAGAGGCCCAGAGGCCTCCCGCGTGCTTGGAGATCACACTCCTGTGTTACAGGAATGGCTGTCATTCTCTGCCGTGTGTGGGAGGTCTGTGGAGGTGAAGGCACTTGCCTAGTGTCACACACGCTGTGGCGAGCAAAGCCCTATTGCCCACCCACTGGCCGGCCCAGCATCCACTTTGCCACCTAACTGCCACCCAAACTCTGCCACCCACACTGGTCGACTTTGTAGGGCCTCGGGCCAGTGCCACGTCTCCTGATCCAGCAGGCAGTTGTTTCTCCAGGCCTGGCTCACTTTTCCCTGATTCCGTTTGAGATCACAAGCGTTGTTACCTGCTTCAATTTAAGACATTTCCAATGAGATCCCTGGGTGAAAGCTGAACTGAGGCCGTGATCAGGTCAAGTGTGGCAGCTAGGCAGCCAGAGAGCCACATTTAGTCCTGGGCCTCACCTGGTGCTCTGTGAGCCTTGCTCCTCACTGTTCCCTTTCTCCAAATGGCAGGGGGCCGTGTCATCAACACCAACTGCTCAGCTGTGCGCACCCGCCAGGCACTTTGCTGCAAGATGTCCGTGGAGTACGATAAGTTTATTGAGTCCGGACGCAAGTACGCAGGGGGTTGTGGCGCCCCTCAAAGAGCCGGAGGCTGAGCTGAGGTGGGGATCTCTGGCCCAGCTTTTCACATGATGTTCTCTTCTCTCCGCAGGTGGTTTTGCCATGTGGATGACGACAACTATGTGAACACTGAAAGTCTCTTGCACCTGCTCTCTACCTTCTCACCCAGCCAAGACATCTATCTGGGGCGCCCCAGCTTGGACCACCCCATTGAGGCCACCGAGAGGGTCCATGGAGGCAGAACTGTGAGTGCTGGGGAAGTACAGTTGAGAGCCTGGAAATCCATGCCTGGAAGGGCATGGAACTGGGGTACACACTGATACTGCCAGGCAGTTCCAATGTGATATTATGGTAGGAAGCCGGGAGCTGGGTGAGCCAGGTGGGGAGGGGTCCTGGGCCATAGGGCGAGGCCTCTTGAGCCTCTGCTTAAGGGAGATGCTTGGGAGCCCACTGAAGAATTAGAGTGAGGAGCCCGTCCTAGGCAGCCATGACTGCAGCCCTACCCCCATGCTCCCCATCCCTAGGCCACCACAGTCAAGTTCTGGTTTGCCACTGGTGGGGCCGGGTTCTGTCTCAGCAGAGGTCTTGCCCTCAAGATGAGTCCTTGGGCCAGGTGAGTGGGGAGAGGGGCCAAAGGGAGGGGGTAGCAGGGTAGCCCCAGAGCTGAGGATGCACTGATCCCCCTCCCACAGCCTGGGCAGCTTCATGAGTACAGCTGAGCGGGTTCGGTTACCTGATGACTGCACGGTAGGCTACATTGTGGAGGGGCTGCTGGGCGCCCGCCTGCTGCACAGCCCCCTCTTCCACTCCCACCTGGAGAACCTGCAGGGGCTTCCACGGGACACCGTGCTTCAGCAGGTATGGGTGCTGTGTTCCTGCTGTATGGGTCACCCCAGCCTTACTCCTGGGGCCCAGCTTAGCAAGGGGCTGCAGTGGACTCTCAAGGGCGCCTACTCCTGCCAGATAGCAGGCCTCAAGTGTAGGATGAAAATTTGCTCAAGGGCATATGAGCAGGAGATAGATGTGTGAAGTGCAGATCTCGTGTAAGAGCCCAGGGACCCTGCAGTGAGCATGGTTGGGTGGTGACAGGAGACTGAGAGCAGGCTTCAAGAAGCAAACAAGAGGCTCAGCGCCCATAACTCAGTGGGTAGGGCCCCAGCCACGTACACCAAGGCTAGTAGCTTCAAAGCCCGCCAGCCTAGCTAAAACAATGACAACTGCAACAAAAAATAACTGGGCATTGTGGTGGATGTCTGGAGTCCTAGCTACTTGGGAGGCTGAGGCAAGAGAATCGCTTAAGCCTGAGAGTTTGAGGTTGTTGTGAACTGTAACGCCATGGCATTCTACCTAGGGCCATAGCCTTTGAGACTCTGTTTCAAAAACAAACAAATGAACAAACAAGAATGGGTTTGGGCAAGAGATTCCAGACTCTGCCTCTGGCTCAGTCACCCTTCAGTGCGCTTTCCCAAGCCTGGCCTGGAGGACATCGAGACAGTGGGTGGGTCTTGGGGCCCCTCCAGCAGGGGTTTCTGGCCAGGGGGCGGCACAGAGGCCCTGGGCCTGAGACCAGAGCAGCCCGTCTTCGACCCCATCACCTTCCAGGTCACCTTGAGCTACGGAGGTCCTGAGAACCCACGTAATGTGGTGAACGTGGTCGGAGTCTTCAGCCTGCAGCAGGACCCCACACGGTGAGTGGACAGTGGTGGAGGCTCTGCTGCCAGGCCTTGCCCATAGACCTGACCCCACTTTCTCCTTCCCCAGGTTCAAGTCTGTCCATTGCCTCCTCTACCCAGACACAGACTGGTGTCCCAGGGAGGGTGACCCTGCCTCTCAGTGACCAGTGATATCTGACCTTGGACTGGCTCTAGCACCACCCCCATCTGGCCTCCGTGGGCTCCCTGAGTGGCCTCCTCCATGGCATCTCCAGCCCCGGGCACTCTGAGGCTTGGGGGCCTCCCCGGAAGACAGAGTATGGCCATACTGCACAGGGATTAGGGGCTGCACTCCCAGGACTCCATACTGCCCCTTCCCCCGATGGACCTGGGAAGCCAGGGTGGCTGGGCAGGCTTACTGTTGAGAAATAGGCCCCACACCAAGGCCCTGCCTGTGATTTTTCAGGCACAACCATGGACAGTCGCAAGGACTCTCCCTGGCAGGCCTCTTGGGGGACACTGCTGTCCCCATTGCAGGATGGGGCAGGGTCAGGCATCACAGTCAAGGCTCAGGCTTGTGGGGCCGAGCTTTTCCGGGTGGGGCATAGAAGGCACTTTTCTCTGGTTTGACACTGTTCAAGGCCTTCCACTCTGGGTCTTCCACTCCCCTTTCATAAAACAGTGGGAGCCTTAGGTTTGGGGACCCCTCACAGAGAATACCCCCAACCCACATGTCTGAGCAGACCCACCGGCCCTTGACTGGTGCCTTTCATGGGGGATACATGGGGAGAGCTACAGTCTCCTCGGCCTCCTGCCATGCTGCTGCAGTGAGTGAAGTGTTCCTTGGCACTCGCTGGCTCCCGACTCCTCGGTCCAGGGTCCTCTCTCCTCAGGCAGGCTCTACCCTGAGGCCGTTTCCACACCAGGCAGGTCCTTGTGTTCCATGTAGCCTTGCCCACCGAGCCTCCAACCACCAAACTCTCTGTGAACCAGAACATATAGCCAGGAGTGTGGGAGTACAGGGGGTATGGGGCAACCAGCAAGGACATCAGGAACTTGGCAAGCAGTGTCCTGAGAGGCTGTCATCCTGAGTGCTGCGCTTGTTTCCTCAGTGCAGCGTGGACCAGCTAGCGTGTGTGTGTGTGTGCCCGACTGCTGTATACATGTGTGCATGGACATGTGCGTGTGCTTGGTCCTTAGCATGTGTATGGGTGGGGGTATTTGCACAGGTACACACGGGTAGTGTGTGGGTGTGCAGACATGGAGGTAGTGGGTCAGAGAGGCAATGGCTGAGTAACCGTGTTGGGGTCCACAGGGCTGGTTTCTGTCTGAGTCCTTGGTGCATGACCAGGAATAAAATGTACCCCAAAGTAACCTGGGTCCTGGCACTACTGGGTCTTCAGGGAGTGGGTTTGCCAGTGGTGATGGCTCCACATGCTTCAGGCTGTGGGCTAGGAGAGGAAGGCTGGGGCTCACAGCAGTGGTGTCACAGCCCTTGTCGGCAAGAAGGAAACCTTCATGTCGACAACAGAGACGAAAGAGCAACAGATTGAAAGTGGCTGCAGATTTGTCTTGGCAGAAGTCAGTCCTTACGAGCAGGTGCTGTTGGTCCTTTGAGTATGGGCGTGGACTTTGCTGCGCTCTCGGTTCGTGCAGGTGTGGGGTTTGGGGTTTTGAGTCTTCACACTCTGATGAGCATCCCCTAAGGATCCCTCACAGCCTTGCTGGGGCCCTATCCACAGGGAATGTGAACACAGTCACTCCAACGGAACAGGTGTCGGGTTAAGTTCCTAAGTTGCCCAAAGCATGGGAGGGGTTTGCAGGTCTGCTTCATGGTCAGACGCTTTTCCAGTGTAGTTCAGCTCAGCACAGTGGCTCACACCTGTGATCCCAGTACTTTGGGAGACTTGCTTGACTGTTTAAGACCAGCCTGGGCAATATAGCAAGACCCTGTCTCTACAAGAAAAAATTTTTTAAATAAATTTGATATATCAGTTTATTATTTTATTTTATTTTATTTTTGTTGTTATTGCAGTTTTTGGCCAGGGCTGGGTTTGAACCTGCCACCTCCAGTATATGGGGCCGGCGCCCCACTCCTTGAGCCACAGGCACTTCCCCACTACAAGAAATTTTTTAAAAACTAGCTGGGCATGGTGGTGAGAACCTGTAGTCCCAGCTAGTTGGGAGGCTGAGGCAAGAGAATCCCTTGAGCCCAGGAGTCTGAGGTGGTCGTGAGCTGTGACATCACAGCACTCTACCAAGGGCAACAGAGTAAGATCCTGTTTCAAAAAAAGAAAAAAGGTGCTCACTTCAGTAGCATATGTACTAAAATTGAAATGATACATAAATGGTTAACATGACCCCTGCTCAAGGATGACATGCAATGCCTCTGCAAATAGGACATTGTATCCATCTTACCTCAACCCCCGTCACTATTGGTCTTGTAACTTATAATGCTGCTCTCTGGCAGAAGTGAAATGGCCAATCTATAGTTCCTGGACTGTAGCAGGCAGCTAGAGAGGGTCAGGGCTGGGTGTGGGAAAGGCCCAGGCAGACCAAGATCCCTTGTATTCTCACTCCAAGCCAAGTGTTAGTGTGACTCCCACAACTGAAACTCTCAGGCCTGGCCAAC
>CAUYPK010077294.1:0-22828 GCA_963574355.1 Loris lydekkerianus | reverse complement strand
ACTGACTGCGCAGGAGGCGGGGGGCCAGTGTGTCACCACGTCTAACATCACGGGACTTTCGCCACAGCTCCATGAAGTGCTCATGTTTATGGTCCCATTTTACAGATGGAGAAGTTGGAGGTTTAGAAATAGCAAAGCAACTTGCCCTCTGCCCCAATCTAACACACAACAGAGTTGAGGGTCCTCCCAGCGTCCTGCCTACCTCTCCCATGGTGACGCTGTGTGGGGCCTGTTACATTTTGATGAAGAGATGAGACTTGAGGAATCTCATTCTCCTCACATGCTCAGAGTGGCAGGGCCAGAAGGACTTCCCTTGCCCCACCCGCAGACATCGCTGCCATTAGCATGGAAGTGGGGAGAGCACCTGCATGTCCCCTGCGTGCCCTCGGCAGAACCCCAAGATTGAGTCAACACTGTGTCCTCCCCAGTGGACCTCAAGTCGCCAAGAAGATAACACAATAACTGTGAAATTGCCAGGAAGGCTATGTTAACCAGTGTGATATAAACGTGTCAACAGGTCTGTAAAACTAGTGTATGATGCCCCATGATCATACCAATGTACATAGCTATGATTTAATAAAAAAAAAAATAATAATAATAATATACTTGCTGCCTTTGAAATGCTTGCTGAAGTATATAAGTGAGCATAAATCTAGAGCTCCTACATTGTTGTTTATAATTTATATTCTACAAGTTTAAAAAAATGAATTTTGAGTGCCTGGTTGCTTCTAATATTTTTAATGGTTGTGGCCCCGTTGAACGTGGTGGTCAAGCTTTTGCAAGGTCTCCTGATCTTCCTTCTACCCCTACATAATTGTCAGAGCTGTTGGGAAGCCTGGGGGTTGTCACATAACAGCAAGCTCTTCAAGGACTCAGCTTTGCAACTTAATGAAGAGAGATTTTTATGACTTCAGCTGTGTTTAATGTTTCTTATCTCTCCAACTATGTTAGAGTTATGGGTTCATTATAAGTGTATACTCATGTAAGTTATGTGGCTTATAACTCTAAATCTGTAACTGTTAAAAGAGTGCTAAGGGTTCACACCTAGTGAGCATTTATTAATATCTCTTACAGAAGAGAAAATTGAGCCTTATCAGTATTAACTGACTTGCTGGTGGATTCACAGGTACTCATTATTATTCAAAGCTTACATTCACATCCAGGACCTGTTCCTTCAAGAAATATTTGTCAAATATCTAGTATATAACAGGATTATTTCCAAGTTAATAATATAATTTAATAAATGTCCTGCTGTCAGGAAGCTTCCGCTATACTTGAGAAGATAACTATGCAAAAAGCAAATAATATAATTTTGTTTAATACCATGTTTAATACCATGAAAAATTAAACAGGCCAAAGGTGATAGTGGTATAGTAGAAAGAATGCTTGGCCAAACAAGTCTTTCATAAGGTGAAGATTGAGTTGAGGCAGGATTTATGGCAGTGGTTCTCAACCTGTGGGTCACGACCCATAGGAACTGTATTAAAAGGCCACAGCATTAGGAAGGTTGAGAACCACTGATTTATGGGAAGGAATTCTAGGGTGAAATCCTTCCGGGGGGTGGAAGTGCAAAGGTCCCTGGCAGATTTCACAATGAGAGAAAGCCAGCCAGTGTTGTTAGAGTGCCCTGAGTCTGGGAGAAAAAGGTATAATTGAAGCCAGGAGATTAAAGACCCTTTTGGGCCACAGTTAAGAATTTGGACCTTATTCTCAGTCAATTTGGATCCTACTCTAAGTGGGAGGGTTTTAAGCAGGAAAGTCATGTGATCTGAGTGGTATTTAAGAATATCATTCCAGTTATTGTGTGACGAATACACAAAGTATAAGAAAAAAGTCAGCTAAGGTGAAAGGCTGGTGGTTTGGGCCATGGTTATAGCAGCAAAGATACAGAGAAATGGGGTGGATTTGGGGTACCTTTTGGATAAGAGGACAGCTTTTCCTGATGGACTAGACAAGGAGGAGAAAGATAAAACAGAAACAAGGACAACCTCTAGGGTTTAGACCAAAGTCATGAAATCATGAAGCTCCATGCTGAGGATTCAATCCAGATCTCCTCAACACTCTTAGCAATCTTTTTTGAAAGACAAGTATCTAATTTATCTGCTCTGGTGAGGAATTCTCCCTACTGGAGTGTTATCTTATTATTCTATCTGCAGGAAGCCAGAAGGGAGGGAGGGAGAGAGAAAGAGTGAAAGCAGAGAGAAAGAGAGAAATTTTTACAGGTTGCATTTCAATCCAGGTTCATCCACTTCAAACCTTCTATTTTGTTAATTGCTGCAAACCCATTATGGGCATTGCCCTGGTGATGACAATGTCTGACCTGCACCAAGTTCCTTAGATTTAAAGAAGACAGACAGACTGACAACACTGGCCTGACGGCCCTTCTTGTTGCCCAGTGCCAACCTCTGTCCACAGCCCACTTCCTGGATCCACTTCATGACTTGGCCAAGAAGACTCTGTGAATGTGCCCTGACAGCATGTGATGACAGACTGGATTCCAGAAGAGGGTCTGGACGGAGGTCAAGGACATCTGAGAGTCCCCAGAGGCCAGTGGATGACAGCCTGGCCCCTTTGGCGCCCTGCCTTCTACAATCAGAGTCAGCCAAGCCGCAGGGCTCAGGGCTATGGTGAAGCTGGGTCACCACTGTGGTTGGACAGAGAGCAGGGTGGGGCGCACTGTCCCTAGGTTGCTCTGGAGTTGGCTTCAGACAAGAGACTAAGGTCACGCATGTGGTCAAAATTACACATGTGTTCCTGGCAGAACCCACATCAGGATTTTTGAAAATATATTTTATAACTTCAGCTGTGCCTGGCAATGATAATTTCTGGGTTGAAGCTGCATGGAGGGTCTGTAGGAGATACTCTTATGGAGGATAGAAATCTGAACTCTTTACCCTGAGTGGGTCCTCCCTACTCCTTGAAACTCTGTAAAGTCTTTAGTTCAGGCACAGATGAGAGTTTCAATCAGTGAGGATCCTGGCAGGAAGCAAGATTCACCTCTGATGGTTCAAATGAAGATAAAGAAGAAACCACTTGCAGAGGTGTGGACTGGGCTAAGGGAACTAATGAGGAATGGGAACCACCTTCCCCCAAAGGCTAGCAACAGAGGCAAGGTGTTAGTACCGTAGGGCTAGAAGGACAAGGGGAGGACCTATGGTTCCCTAAGTCAAATGAGAACTGCGCCCACAGAGGTGGTGGCCCCCAGTGGGGGCTGGAGTCACACAGAGGGAAACAGTTACTATCAGAGAAGTGACCCAGAGTGGGAGAGAATAAGGAAGGAATAGCCACTCTTCTCTCCTGTCATCTCCCAAAGGGAAGAGAGGAGGGAGAAAAAGGGGACAGGAGAGCCAGATGAAGAATCACCAGCGCAAGAGAGAAAGTCATTCTCCAAATCATAGGGTTGACATTGTCTTTAAATACGTGTAACACATGTGTGCATACACTGTCCTCCCACCAAAGAAGATGACCAACTGTGTATTTTTAAATATCCTGAAGGTAGTGCTGTGTACGTTTATGACACAATTATATCTTCTGTTACACATCCTATCAGTAAAAAACACACATATATACATACACAGAGTGTGCCAAAAAGAGGTATACACATTTTAAGAAAAGAGAAAACTGTATTAAAATTGTAATACTCAAGTCATATTTGACTTCTGCAAGTATAAGAGATGAGATATACAATATACAGGTAACATATGTTATCAGTACCTATTAAGTACAATTTTAATACAGTTTTTCTTTCTTAAAATGTGTATACTTTTTATGGCACCCCCTGTACATATGGCAACCCAAAATTAGCATTTTAAAAATAAATCCTACATAGTATTTATGTATTACCATACTAACACGCTGTGCCCAGTAGCATACTGCATAAGAGCATGGATTCTCCATCTCAGCCTCTTCACAGGATTGTTGGGAGAATTAAATGAATCTTTGCAGAGGACAAATAAAGATGCCAGGAATAAAACACACAAAATATGTGGTACATGACAGTATATAACATACCACCCAACAAAAGTTTTTTGGTTTCTTTTTTTGAGACAGAGTCTCCTTAGGTTGCTCTCAGTAGAGTGCCCTGGCGTCATAGCTCACAACAACCACAAACTCTTGGGCTTAAGCGATTCTCTTGCCTCAGCCTCCCCAGTAGCTGGGACTACAGGCGCCGGCCACAACGCCCAGCTATTTTTTTGTTGCAGTTGTCACTGTTGTTTGGTTGGCCCAGGCCGGGTTCAAACCTGCCAGCCTTTGTGCATGTGGCCAGCACACTAACCACTATGCTATGGGCACCAACCCCCAACAAAAGTTTTATAAGGTTAAGATCAGAATACAGAATTAGAAGTTGAATATGTTTTTCCCACTGTGCATAACCCCATCAAGTGTATACTCCCCACTTTTGAGTCTACCAGCTAAAAGTTAGTATTTGCAATGGGCAGACCGTCCACTGTGCTACCTTGAGTAAATTCACTTTCCCAGCCTCCTCGTGGTCATCTGTAAAATGACAATAGTTCCTACTTTATAGGGTCATTGGAGGATTAAATACCACTATATCAAAACACTTACCCCAGGCCCTCCCTGGCACATCAGTACTCAGTAAAATGTTACATGTGATGGAGCTGGAACATATTCTCCTTAGCAAAGTATCCCAGGAATGGAAGAAAAAGTATCCAATGTACTCAGCCCTACTAGGAGAGGAGGTTTTGTTTGTTTTTGCTTTTTGTTTTGTTTTCACTTCCACAGCACTTCATTCTATGCAAGTTCTCTTGCATTTGCTCTCTTGGTTTGCCTTTCTAATGACCTCAAAGCTGGGCAGGGCTGGCTCCAGCAGCCTCCATGACGCCTTCCCTTGCTGCAGCAAAGCCAGCACTCTCTCCATAGGGACACAAGTGCTACATTCTAGCTCTTCCCGACCAATTTCTGCACAATCTGGCACAATACTGCCCGAAGCATCCTTCTGCCAAAAGATTAGTATCATTGACATAATAGCAGAATAGCTGAACACCTCAAAATTAACAAGTCTTCTGTAATGTCAGTTTAAAACTAGCCACAAGTGAAAGATGCTTACAGGGGACATTGGAATTCCTTAATTTCTCCAGCCTTGATGTCTGGTTGGCACAACCCTGTGAGTCATGCCAGAGGCAAAACTGTTCCATGTCAAAGTTCTCTCTCTTTTCTGAGATTCAAGAGCTTGTCCCCTCCCACATAACTGATAAAGATTTCCTCATCCTTTGCCCATTTTATTGGTGCTAACACAATGCTTTATGGTATAGAAGTAGATCCTTTAAATGAAAAAAAAAAAAAAATGTGCTGGCATCACCTGGTGCCTTGAGAGCAAAGCCAGAGGTGCCCTCCAGGGAAGGATCTGCTGAAAGGATGGCCAAGCAGCACCACCCGTCAGGCCATTTGCTCCCACCCCTTTGGTGACCCATTTCAGGGCTTGGCATGCTCACGCCCTTTTCCCTCCTGGCTTCCTGCTGCTTCTTCTGGTCTTCCTTCTGGGGCCCTGTCCTGCTGTCCACTGAAGACCTGCTGCTGGCTGGCATGGAGTTGCTCCCAGAAGACCTGCCCGGGCTTCTGCCTGTCACCCCTACCCTCACCACGTGCCCAAGGCCTGGGCAGCTTCTCTGTCCCACTTTGCCCTAGGAAGGTGGAAAGCATCCTCCTGTTGTCTGTTAGCCCGTTTCCTGTGATACTCATGCTGAGGCCTTTAACACTCCCTCAAATCAAACAGAAGAGAAAGTCTGAATCAAGGACGTGTGCTGTGTCCACAGTGTGTGCAGTCACGCCTGGCACACTGGGTTCAGAAATCAGCTGGTGACTGGGTGAGCAGAAGCAGGTGTGTTCTTGAATAACCAGAATGGCCTGATACTGGCTAAATGAAATTGCTCTGCTTCCCTGTCCCCTGAAGACGCAGTGAAGTCCCGCTCACTGAGGCTGCTCCTCTTCAGCATCCACGTCAGACTTTGTTATGCTTCTACATTCCAAAGGAATGTTTGGTGAGGGCATCTCTGCTGAAAGGCTGTGCTGGCCATCTTCTCAACACACAGTTTGGACAGGTGTCTTGTGAGTGAACTCACTATGAACCCCAGCAGCCAGATCCTTTTCTGAACAAAATTGCACACTGACCGTGGATAAGCTAACAAGATGGTGCAAATCACTGTAGTCAGCAGAGAATATAGTGTGCTTCAGAAACATTTCAGATCAGTGAGTAATTCAGAATGAGATTAAAGATACCCATACAGATCCGTAAGTGTGGGAAGCAGATTCTTCACTAGGAAAAAAGATTTACTTAGAGAGAGTGCACCATTAACACAGTTCATTAGGATGATGGAGCCTGCTGGGATGTAATTCTGTTAAGTCACCTCCTGGGAAACGAAACACAGAAATTTTCAGTGTTCAAAAAGTCCAGAACAAGATGTTTCCTAATTCTGTGGTTTTCACAACAGTCTTTTCTATTATCTGTGAGTATAAGATGTTTTGCCGAATTCATCACTAGCAGGCCCAGTTCCTGTCCCTGATGCCGTCCCCCAAAGCCTTTAGCCGGACCTGCCGGGAGCACAGCTGAGAGTGTGACTGTTGTTCCCGGGGCCACCACTGGGAGGGCAGCCGACTTTGCCAGAAGGTGTCTTTGTCTGGAACATACTTCCCATTCCCATGACAAACGTTTGCTATGAGTCTGCAGAAACACCGTCAGATTGTTCCTATCCATTTCTCGCAGAACTCGGAGGTCTCAAGGGAAGGGTGTTATAATATCTCCTACAGACCCAGCCATTATGTTAACTTACCTACAGGCTAGAAATGTCCTTTCGTTCTAGAGGAGTGTGGCAGGCAGAGGAGCTAACGAGGAGTCTTACAGACTAACCAGCTCAGTGCTGGAACTTCAACCTAAGAAAATAAAACTCTACGGACAGCACATAAACATGGTGCTTAAACCGCAGGTGTACCCAGGGCTCACAGACAGTGCTTGTCGCTGGCAGAAATGAATGCAGAGTTTTACTTCCCTGCCTTAGCAGCAGCTCCCTGACAGGAAGAGCAGTGGAGATGCTCCAGCCGCTATGGATCACGCAGAACTATGAACTGGAAGCTTCACTCAGAGCTGTGAACTGGAAGCACCTTCAGTGCAGAAGTTTCCCTGCCTTCCTTGTTGCTCCTGCATCTCAGGGAACTCCCAATGGCTAGAATTCTGACAGTGTCCCAATTAGGGATCAGTGGATGACGAACTAAGGAAAAGTATTGTGGGAGAGCGTGGGAGTCCACCTTACATGAGGGATGGGCAGAGAGGGCTGCCTCCGTGACACAGGTGGGGAGGCCTGTCCCCTCGGCTGACGCAGCAGAACGGAGCAGCCCAGTGGCTATCTGGGCATCTGAGCAAACCCACTGCTTCTCGGCCCAGACTGGCAGGAAGATTCCCTGGCAGGGCAGACAGCAGTCTTTATTTTGCCTTCTGCATTTCCACCTCCACATTGGTTTTCAGGGGTGTTTGGTTTTATTTTACTTTGTAATTAAAGTGCCAATCCTGTGCTGGCTCAGGGTCAGTGACACAGTCATCCTTGTGACATCCTCAAATTAGATGAAACTTTAGCTTTTTGCATCATTTGACATCCTGAAGATTCCTGAAGGCTCAGAGATCTATTATGGGCAAAGCCCAGCATCTCCTAATCTAATGGTGTAACACAGACCCTGCAAAGAAAACTCAGAGTGAAGGGAGCTGAGGGCCGTGGGGGACGCACTCGTGGGAGGGCAGACAGTTCTGGCATCTTTGTGACCTTGTCATTATGAGTCGTGAGCTGCAGGGTAAGGGGTGGTCCCAGGCTTCAGACTGATTTTTATCTGAGTTAGTGACCTGGGAAGTCCGATATTGCTTCAGCTCATCTCCTGTTAACAACTCAGCAGAAACTAGGTTTCTTTGGATATTGTTTCTCTCTCTCTCTCTTTTTTTTTTTTTTTTTTTTTTTCCAGGTTAATGTGAGGGTACAAACAAACAGGTCAGAAAATATGTATTTGTCAGAATTTGTTAGGTAGAGTCCTTCTTGTAGTTGTGTTGGATACTTTTTTCTTTAACAAAAAAAAAAAAAAAAAAAAAAAAAAAAAAGCTAATTTTACCTAGAAAAATGTAAAGTGTTTTAAAGTAAGACAATGTCTGTGCCTACACGCCTGGACTGTTTTCTCTCCCAAGAATAATGAAAATGTATTTTTTAATCTCCCCTGAACTGTTTGCCTTCAAGTTAGAAACTACTCCACCAAGTAATACCTCCGTCTCACCCATCCAGCTTGTAAGTTTATTTTGTTCTTTTGGACTCCTGAAACTTGCAGGGAGAAATGCTTGTTCCATTACCAGCCTCAGGTGGAAGGCCAGCTGCAAATTAGTGTGTGGCTGCAGGCGTGTTGGGGTTCTGAGTCCCCGGAGTCTAATTTTTAGATGTGAAGGTAAGAACAGCGGCGTGTTCTGGCTGCCGTTGTCATCGTGTTAGAAAGTCCCTCAGTCAGATTAGCCCTATCTTCCCCACTTTCCAACTCACTGATGGCGCAACACTAATGCGTGAGAGTCCAAGATGGATTTCATCCTTAAACATGAAGGCCATAAAAAGAGAGGGGGAAGGAGGGCGCGTGTCTCTCCCATCCCACTAGCTGGCCAGCTGTCATCGTTACATAAATGGCCAGCCCCATTGGTGGGTTGAATTGTATCCCCCAAAAGCAGATAGGAAGTTTTAATTCCCAGTTTCTCAAAATGTGACCTCATTTGGAAATAGGGTCACTGCAGGTGTAACCAGTTAAGATGAGGTCATGCTGAAGTAGGACAGGCCACACCCTATGTAAGCGATACCCTTGTGAAGTGGCCTCATGAGGAAGCAAGCTGACAGGTAGATGGCCGTGTGATGAGATTGGAGTTAACTCCCAGCAAGCCGAGGGAAGTCAGAGATGGCCGACGAGTCACCCCCCGCCAGTCCAAGGCAAGCAACAAGTCCCTGCAGGTTTCAGAAGGAGCCCAGCTCTCAGGACACCTGGATTCCAGATATGGGAGATAAGAAATTCATGTTATTTTAAGCCACCTAGCTTGTGGTCCCTGGTTACAGCAGCGCTAGGAGATTGGGACAGGCATCCACACAACACCTTGTCTCTGGACTGGCTGAGAAGATGTCCTGGGATTTCATTCTCTCTTTACGGGAGAGAGAAGGCCTGCAGGAAGAGTTGGCTGTTCTTCTGTGCTAAGTGAAATAAGGAAGTCTCAAGACATCTAAGTGAAATCCAAGAAAGCCAGATGGAGTTCTCCAAGGTTGATGGAGAATTTCAAAGAAGGGAAAGGCATCGTGCATTGACACACCCACAGGTCAGCTCTACAGGCTGCTGTACCTCCCTTCCCTGAGGTCCACGTAGATCTGAGCTTTCAAATCCCAGTGGGAGACTCCCCCTTCTCACTTCCTTCGTGTCCCCACCTCCATGCGCCATTGCCACTGTCCTCAGGCAGATGGAGACAGGTGGAGCAGGGTCCTGCCCACACCAAGGTTCAAATGCACTGAAGTGAGGGGTCCCCAAAACAATTTCTCCCAAAACGCTGCTTATGTGTAGCCCTGAACTGTATGGAGGGCCTGTGTCCACCCCTCTGTCAGGAGAGGACCCTGCTCTGGCTCCATGTTGGACCATTTTGGACATTGGTTCCTTAGATAGACAGACAAGGGAAACCTGAGTTCTGAGTTTCTGCCCTGATGAAGCCACCATAAAATTCCAACAGGGTGTTAGCATCTTCCTTTCAGTTTAGGGCTTATGTGGGTGGGGGCTGGAAGATGGGCTGTCACGACCCTTTCTCTGGGCCCTGGATGTACGAGGTCATGTGACCATCATGAAGCAACATGAAAATTAAAAACTCATCCTGCGCCAGCTGCTCAGGACGGTGGCTGCACTGCTGTCACTAACTTCTCAGTACAGTAGTGTCCGGATGGTCAAGATAGAGAAAAAGTGAGATCAAAAGTCACTGAAGTCAAAATTGTTTTTAGACACCTGCACCCCTTAGTCGCTCCATCTGTGTGGTTAGACGAAGCTGGTGCCTCAGACTGGAGCAACCACATGTAACTTCATTTATTAGTCAGTATAGACAGCCTCCAAATTATGGACAACCCACGTTACAGCATTCCATACCAACAAGAACTTCCCAAGGCTTCCTATAAGGATGATCTGTAATTAAATCATTAAATTAATAATTCAGGAACAAGTGTCTTCCACACCTGTGAACAAACCAGCGGGTGTGAGCAGCTCTGTGGCCCTGCATGTTTACCCCTCGAGCAGTCTGCTGGTCACACGGCCCTTTCCTTGAAGCATTGCTTTCATCTTAATTAACTTTCCCATTAAATTTTGTGAGTCTGTTTTCCCTGATCACCACACCCCCAATGGGAAAGCTCTCGGCAAGTCCCAGTGAACCTGCAACAAGGACAAAGGTGATTGCAGCAGAAATAATTCAGCGTTGGGAGAAAGGCCAGATGCCCTCACTCACAGGAAGGTGTTAGGCTTCAGACTTTGAAAACAGTTTAAAGGACAGAGTGAGAGGGACAGGACATTTGAAAGGCAGGGCCCCAGTGAGAGTGTTAGTTTTCACTATGCAGAGGAGCAGCGAGTTGAAAGGTTATTAGTGATTTATTTAGGACAGTGGTTCTCAACCTTCCTAATGCCACAACCCTTTAATACAGTTCCTCATGTTCTGGTGACCCCAAGTAGCAACAAAAATGATTTTATGGTTGGGGGTCACCACAACATGAGGAACTGAATTAAAGGGTTGTGGCATTAGGAAGGTTGAGAGCCACTGAGGTAGGACAGAAGAATAGCATGGCATTCCTATTAGCCTAGTATTGATTTGACGCTGGTGAGTTTTATTCTCCTAATTTCTATCTAAATTTTTTGTATGAGTTTCTTTTATGTTCTGTTTATTTGAATTAAAAGAAAGAATATGGGCTTGGCAAGGTGGCTCATGCCTGTAATCCTAGCACTCTGGGAGGCTGAGGCGGGTCGATTGAACTCACGAGTTCAAGACCAGCCTGAGCAAGGGCAAGACCCCCACCTCTACTGAAAAATAGTTTAAAAAAGAAAAGGGGAAAAAAAAAAAACTAGCTGGTTGCCTGTAGTGCCAGCTACTAGGGAGGCTGAAGAGAAAGGATTGCTGAAACCCAGGAGTTTGAGGTTGCTGTGAGCTATGACGGCAAAGCACTCTACCCAGGGCACAGAGTGAGACTCAAAATAATAATAATAATAATTAAATTTAAAAAAAAGAAAGAAAGGGGCTGGGCATAGTGACTCACGCCTGCAATCCTAGCAGTCTGAGAGCCCAAAGTGGGTGGATTGTCTGAGCTCACAGGTTTGAGACCAGCCTCAGCCACAGGGAGACCTCGTCTCTAATAGCTGGGTGTTGTGGTGGGCACCTGTAGTCCCAGCTACTCGGGAGACTGAGGCAAGAGGGTCTCTTAAGTCCACGAGTTTGAGGTTGCTCTGAGCTGTGATGCCACAGCGCTCTACTCAGGGCCACAATGCTCCTTTCTGAGCTCCCAAGCCCGTAGGCCTCGGGGACCAGGCGACCCAGTCTTCTCCTTCCTGCTGGGATCTGCCTCCTCTTTGCACCCGATGCCTTCATTCTGTTAATAACATTCTCCAATCTGCGTTTCCTAGTCTTTGCTTTCCAGCCCTTCTCCTCCCTTATCATTCTGTAGTTAACACTAAAAAGCATGAGCGCCGTTTGTGAGGAGCTTGGTGTGAGTCCAGCTGTGTGCTGGGGATACAGGTATTTGATGTCATGGCCAAAACTACCTGCAGGGTGGGCATTAGCAATGCCCTTGGGCCATGCGGAAAGTGAGGCTGGAGGGAGTTGTCCAAGGCCCCACAGCTCAGGATTCAGTACTCTCCCCCTTCAAAGCCCAGTGGGCTATGGGGTGCTACCCACATCCTCTTGTTATCTCATCAGCCCGAAAACCCTCCACGGGGAAACTGAAAAGTCAGAAAGCAAGGGCAACGCAAAAGTAGAAAGTGATTACCTGATATTTGTGCTTCACTGAATCTGGTCTGTGGCGCTCGGGGGACACAGTGTCCACACATAATGAGCTTTTATTTTTCAGCTCTTAATTGCAGTTACATATGGGGATAATCCTGTGTGAGCACAGGCGGGATACTTAGTCAGCCGCTGCCTGGGACGCTGTAGAGCGGACAGAGGCTCCACTCAGCACAGCGGCAGCCTGGGCAGTGGCAAGGTACGACGTCTGCCTGGGTCTGGCCAGAGCAGGCAGTATCCCGAGAACTTCCATCCCTGTTACACCTTTGTGATACAAAATCACATGAAGGAGTAAGACGGGGGCCTGCTTGAAAGTTAGAATCGTAGCCCATAGAAATGAAGTTCCCTACTGCATTTTTTTACCTTTGTGATTGCTCATTTTGAGCACACTATCTTTTTCGGAGGGTAGTAACAAAAACATCGAAGAAGCCATGTATCTAATTGTCCATGTGACTCCTAGCAGTATAAAGAAAATGCTATTAATACTCTTCTATTTCTCTTTTTATATTTGTTGTACCTTGATGCAACAAATATAAAGTAAGACGTCCACATTATTTTAAACTGTGCTCCCAAATTAGGAATTTTTTGATTTATTTTAAATGCAATCTGGGTTTGAAGAAAGGTCTGAAATGTGTGTGTTTGGTTGATGTACAACACAGACACTAGAGCTTCTGAGGCCTGTTGATACAGAATTCTCAGTCCTGTGGGCGTGTTGTTTTGTTGCATTGCCGTCGTCTGTCTGTCTTTTAATAGGCCAGGCATCTGGAAAGACCTACAGACCATGGGCTCCGTGTCTCTCTCTATCTTCTTCATCACACTGCTTGTTCTGGGCAGACAGGTAAGAAGTCTATTTTTTATATACCGTTTATATAATTTCTCTAAAGGGCTGTACTAATAATGCTTTGCTGTGCATTGTAGTTAACTTTCGTGCAAACTTAAGAATCGGAATCTTATCTCTTACACGTAAGTAGCACAGACGTGGGTGCTGAGATAGAAAAGAAAAGACATTTCTCATTTTGCCACAAAAAGCAAACTTTGTGAATGGCAGAGATGTGAGTTCATTTTTTATTAAATCTTAAAATAATTTTAGGGGTTTTATAAGCCTGCAAACAGCTGTGTTCCCCCACAGCTGACACTACTTGAAAAATATCTCTTCTTGAGCTTCTCTGCATTTCGGGATGTGTGACATGCTTCTTTTACTTTGAAGTGAGATTGAATACCTTTGCTGTCATTTGCAGCCATCCCTAGAAATACAGTCCTCTGTTAGGACGTTTTAATTTTTCATGCATCTTTGGGCCCCCACCCCATCTGGTCTCCCAGTAGATGCTGTGGGTGCAGGATTTTTAAGGACAATTATTTTTCCCCTACCTGAGCACAAGGATGGTAACCCAAAGACTACAGGAGTCACCCGAAGCCACACTGCTCTGCCTCAACCAAAGTCTGCTTTGAGATCTGTGATGAGTAGTGTGAAACAAGCAAGATAGTCATTTATTTGGAAATAACGGATGAGGAAGCAGTGAGGATTAAATTAGGTACATGTTACTAACTAGTTAAGGTAAATCTGTGGCAGGTATCTGAGAGGCACGGTACAGACGAGTAAGTTCGGGTCTGGCTTCCGGTTCTTCCCACTAGGAGATGATTCACAGTTGCAGTTAGGTGAGCTGAGTTCTAGTCCACCGTCCTCCTCCTCTTCCCAAGCAGTGTGAGCTGCAGCCTTCCCAGGAGCTCACCATGCAGTCTTCACCCATCTCCCTGGGGCTGTCCTGTCCTGCTGCAAAGCTGTGCAAGGTCCCTTTCTTCCCATCCACTCCACTGCCCTCCCCTGCCTCACTGCCATTTTCTCTGTTGTGAATTCTTTAGCTTGTGGTTTTGACAACCTGTCTCATATCCTATTGTTTCTCCTGCTACATGTTTTGTTTTGTTTTGTTTTGTTTTGTTTTCTTTACTACTGCCCAGCTTTCTGTTCTCATTCATACACCAGGCATGCCTTCCCTTGGAAAGCCCATAATTGAGATGTGGGAGAATTGGGCTTTCTTGCATAATGTCACCTCAAAGACCACTTCTCAGGAAATAATGAAGCTGTCTGCTCTGAAGGGGTGTCTCTTTCTCCCTTTCACACCGACAGTGCATTGGCCTATAGTTTCTTTTGCTAGAATTGTCCCTCACGTTGCTTCACAAAATAAATTTAAAAAACCCATATTCAAACTGAGTTTTCTCAACTTTTTTATTAGCCACTGAGATGATAAACATTCAATGCCATTACATAATTGTGATTGAGTTCAGTGGCTGACAGTTCATCCATCTAAAGTATCCAATATTATAATCGAGTATTAATTTTATACAACTGAGTTGATACTAGTCTAACAAGGAGTCATTTTTTTATAGTTAAAGTAACAATAACATTTTTTTATCTAGAGGCCCAGAAAAAGTGTTACTCCCTAAAGAAGCAACCATTCCTTATAATCATCCTTTAACAACCAAGTAGCTTTTAATCACCTTCTACATAAGGCACTATGGGAAATACCCAGGTGAGGCAGAAGTTGACCTCAGTCCAAAATCATTAAAGGAATGATTTGCTAAAGTCCCAAAGCTTCTAAGCCAAGAAGAATGTTGAGGTCCGCAATGTAGTGCTTCCATCCATCTGTCCCAAAACAAAAAAACTGCCTGCCCCATATCTATCAGAAACAGCTGCCCTTTATCTGAAATCAGTGCAACAAGGATCCATGACCTCAAAGTTAGTGTGTTTCCTGGTTGGTTTATTAAATGATAGTAAAGACATTTTGCAACCTATTTTCATTGTCATTTGTCACATGGGAATCTTGCCCTATGACCATTTTTTGAAATGATAGAGATTTGTTTGCTTTCCGAGAAAATTAGTAGACCATTACACGAGGTATCTAAGTAGCCTTCATGAAAACTAACGTATCTATTACACAAAAGCCACAGTGCCCTGTGCTATACTAACACACAGGGTTTATGATGGATATGTTAGGCGACTCAGGTTCTCCTTTGAAAAGAAAAGAAGCCATTCAAGCTGGGATGCCATCGAGATGTGGAACCCAGAGCAGAGTGCGCAGGCTCACAGTGAGGATGGCAGCGTTTTATGGGAGGTTTAGAATCCAAGAATAAGCAGAATCACATACCATCCTGTGCTCCAGCTCCGTAACCAGTTCCTCTGTCCAAGTAGAAGATGTAAAGTCCTCCAGACCTTTGGGTTGTTTTCAGAACCAGACAAAGCCACAACTTCCCTGGAGATGGTGCTGGATGTGAGACTCAGCAGTGAGGGTCGCGCGGTCCCAGATATGGCCTGGATGGTTCTCCATTGTTGAGAGAGCCAATGAAAGGCAAATTGTATGTCTCTATGGGGACTCTTGACCCTGAAAACTTCTAGAGTATCCCCAGACAGAATCTAAGAGATGGGAGGTTCTGGAAGCTGACTCTGGGAAGCCCGAGTGCTGGTCTCCTGCCCTTCTCCTCTGTCCAGCTGCTTCCACTGCCTTTGTCTGTCTTGGCCTTGGTTGGATGTCCTCACGTGGCCTTTCTCCTGTGTCTCGCTGTCAAGTCTCCCCATTTTTTCTCTTTAACGACACTAGTCATTGGATTTGGAGACCATCCTAAATCCAAGCTGATGCCATCCCAAGGTCCTTAACATCATCACATCTACCTACAGAGACCCCATTTCCAAATCAGATCACAGTCACAAACACTGGAGATTAGGATTTGAAACTATCTTTTAGAGGACACATTCTAATTCATTACATCTGGGTTGGGATAAAAACATGTGTCTTCCTTTTAGGGCCCTTTGTGTGAGTTTCTAATGTGGTAGCTGCTTACACATAAAGGGCTCTAAATAGATTGCATTGCTTGGGAAGATAATAAATAGATGCTGATAGATGATGGATGGATGGATGGATGGATGGATGGATGGATGGATGTGGATGGATGGATAGATACAAATAAATGTGGTAAAATGTTGCTTTTGGTCCAGTGTAGCTGGCTCCAAAGTTCTCTAATTCCTTCTAGCAAGTACAAAATGCTTACTCCTTATGCCAAAGCAGTCACTCAGGGAAACCTGAGCAACATCTTAGCGGGGTACATGGAAAGCTTTCAAACTCACATAAATTGTGCTTGCAGCTTTAACCGCATCTTTAGAGGTGATTTCATCTCAGTTTCACTTTTGTCTGATTTCGAGTGCACACCTGTGTCGTCTTAGTGACTTAGAGCCCCCTCTGCTAATCACTTCTGTCATTTTACTTTAAAACCAGCCTTACTGCTGTTTTATTAAAATAAAATATAAAATAAAATAAAATAAAGTAAAATAAAATAAAATAAAATAAAAAGATCCAAGCCCAGTGTGGTGGCTCACACCTGCAGTCCCAGCACTTTGAGAGGTTGAGTCAGGAAGATTGCTTGAGGCCAAGAGTTCAAGGACAGCCTGGGAAATAAGACAAGAATCTGTCCCTTAAAAAAAAAAAAAACCTATTTTTCATGGGAGAGAACTTTTGTAGTAAGTATAGGATTTCTGTTTCTCCACAGTGTGGAAAACTTGACATTAATGTAATATTTTGATATAAACAAACTTTTTTTAATTTTTTTATGTTTATTATTATTTTCTGTTGTTATTGCAGTTTTTTGGCCTGGGCTGGGTTCAAACCCACCACCCTCAGTATATGGGACCAGCGCCCTACTCCCTGAGCCAGAGGCACTGCCCAATATAAACTAACTTTTTTTTGCAGTCTTTTTAAAAAATGCCTCACTACGTGAGATAAAAACAAATGCCACACTGGAGAAGGAAGGATTTTTTTTAATGCGTCATACAGTTTGAATCAAGTGTAATTGATGAATGACCGTTGTTCTTTCAAATTTCAAAATGTAGATATTTTTTAAATTCCCGTTTGCGCATGAAAGGCCACCTGTGTGCATGTGTGTCTATGTGTGTCACCTTTATTCTGTATTGTTGGTAAAATTAACCGAACCAACATAACAAAGAAAAAAAGTTAACTCTTCTTTTCATTTATTCGTCAATAAGTTACTATCTGTGTAAGATACACCCTCTCTGTTACGCCCTTCTATTACAGGAAGATTCATTCCAGACTATTGCATTATATTAAATTATTTACATCTTTGGAGGCATAAAATGATGCAATGATCAAAAAGACTCCTTGTCGGTAATTGGGCCTTTCAATTTTCCCAATGTGAATAACTAGTTTTAAAATATATTATATTTTAATACATTATAAAACATGAACACACCGTTTTTACCAGCAGGCACTATCTTAATTAAATGATATCAAAATGAACTTTTCTCCAAATATAATGAATGGCATTCTCCCAGTACAATGCAGATCCCAAGTGAAAAAGAAATCCATAATTTACAGTGATGACTTAATTACATAATTTGTGGTAAGGAAAAACTAATTTACTGAGACTAAAAGCAAACTGGCACAAAGGAACCCTGCTTTTATATGCAAATCATCAAACCATGCACTCTTTCTCCTGCTGTATTTTTCATGTATTTATCATTTATATTCTACTTTGCATCTTCCAAAAAACAATTTCCGCTGTCCGCCATTAGCGTGACTTTGTGCAAAGCTTCAGTGGTGCTCTGAGTTGGAAGCCTTCGGTGTGGCTGGTCTGCCTTTCTGAGGCTGGCCCTGTGTTTTTACTTGTTTGTTGCAGATCCATGTCAGAGGTGGGCAGAAAGACACTTCCTGGAACAGAGGGCTTGCTAGGGAGGGTGGAAGCTCTGTTTGAGAGATCTTTTGTGGTTTCATTTTGTTCTGTTTATTTTCTCTTTAAAACCTCCACTCTCTGGCAGGACAAGATGCCTATTGTTTCTTTACCTCTGTGTCCTCTTGTAACAGAATGAATATTACTGTAGGTTAGACTTCCTGTGGAAGAACAAGTTCAATAAAGAGCGGGAGGAGATAGAGACCATGGAGAACCTGAACCGTGTGCTGCTGGAGAACGTGCTGCCCGCGCACGTGGCCGAGCACTTCCTGGCCAGAAGCCTGAAGAATGAGGTCAGACGGGGCGGGCAGGGGCCGGGGCCGGGGACAGGGCCGGGGACAGGACAGTAACAACCTCACTGAAGGTTCAGAGCTTCAGCAGTGACTTAGAGGTTGGGACACTCAGCACGTCTGAGTGTTCAGAATGCCCATGATGAGCTGAAATGTTTCAGTTTTTAGGAGGAATTGGTTGGTGATAGAGGCATCAACTGATAACAGTAACTTAGGATCACCTCTCAAAGTCTGAGCGTAGAGGTCATGGTTCTTAAAGAACCTGTGAAGATGTGTCCCACCATCTTAAGAAGTTCTGAGGTCCATTATGAGGCACTGGGATCCCCAGTGTGTTCCTCAGGGTGATCCCTTTCCCTGGTGTGGGAGGACGCCTGCCTTGGCAGCCTGCAGTAGAGGCCCATACCCCGGGGTGACATCCCCCAGGCCTGACAGCTTCCCAGAGAACCTTCTACGGGTGTTAAAATTCCAAAGATACGAGGTAGACTGTGAGGTCAGCAGGGGTCAGGAGTTACCTGCACAAGACTGACCAAAGGCCCAAGTCCATCAGCTTGAATGAATCAAAATGGGCACAGCAGGGAGTGTTCATAGGAGATGAGACGAGTAGGGCGTCATTTAAGTGCTGACATGGCTTATAAAAGGAAATGAAATGTCGTGAAATTTCCTTAATAGTGATGAATTGCAAGAGCAACCAGACATATCCGCAACTGGACTTAATTGAAGAACTGTATGTGTGGCCCACTGCGTGCACGGGGCTGGGCTCTGTGTTGCGCATTTCAGAGATGTATGTGGTGCGATCCCTGTTTTTAGGAAACTCACTGAGGTTTGGGAGTGAGCCAGGGAAGGAAGCAGATGAACTCGTTACCCAGTGGGCTCAAGCCTGGGTGCCACTGGAGTACAGAGCCACCTTGAGGAGAAGGTTCAGAACAGACTTTCGGCAGTGTGCGTCGCATTTAGAGTTGAGCTCCAGGCGGTGGAGGAGGTGGAGGGCACACCTGCTCCTCCTTCCTAGAAGCGTGCAGGCCACCGTGAGCCTTCCTGGTGCCGGAGCAAGTCTGATTGACAACAGAGTGCTTCCCTGCCTGTTCCTACACCCAGTAGGTTACTGAGCAGCCTCTTTTTCTGTAGGTTATGGGACATGAAATCTCAGTATTAGGGACCCATCTGCTCTCCTTAGCAGGACCTCCTTGGGTCTGTATGCCCAGCTGTCAGCTGCTACGTGTTGCCCTGGTGCCCTGGGATGCTGAGATGAGTGGGGTAGACACGGCCACACCTTGCCAGGTACCTCCAGGAGATGGGATCCTCTTAGCTCCAAATGTAAAGATGGAAGTCTGGAAAGGCTGCCAGGAGGAAGTGGCTTCTGAACCTGAAAAGAACATTTCAGAAACTAGCTGAGAGATGGCAGGGAGGGAAAGGGACAAGGAGAGAACATTCAGACTCCGGCTTCCTGCCGGAAGAGGGAGCAGAGCTCAGTTTCGGAACCTGTCAGATTCCCACTTGCACAAATGGCCCATGCTCCCAGCAGGTATGCTGAGGGCCCTCCACGCTGGGACTCTTGTAGGTTGTTGGAGTTGTACTCTCTAGCTGTGACCAGACAGAGCTCAGGAGGGAGAACAAGGGCACTGAATCTTAAACTGGGATGCCACCCCAAACTGGAGACACTCAGTTGGCCATGCCCTTCTGCACAGCACCCAGGCTACAGCTTCTGTGCTGAGAGCACCACCAGAACTTTCTACAGCAGAAATAGTTCGAATTTTACTGCCAGTTTCCATTCATTGGGGTAGATTTTAAGGGTGGTAGCTACTCAAGCAGCCACTGTTAGATTTGGTTGGGTAGTAGAACATTAAGAAGGCCCCAGGGCCCGCCACACTCAGGGCAGAGCTGTACTGCCCACTTGAAGGCCCTGCACTCTCCCCAGGGCTGGTTTGCTGTCTGGCTGCTGAAGATCAGTGTGGGGAGATGCTGTTGGCTGCAATCCCCTCCCTGGGGGAAAGCACAGCGCTGCAAAGGAAGGGCTGAACAGAGATGGCTAACCAGCCACCTGAGGTCTGAGAGTTCCCTCAGCTAGTTTCAGTAAGGGAGGGTATTTGTTTTCTTTCATTTTGTTTCTTTCTGGAAACACACAGCAAGGCTGTTACAAAGAAACTCATCTGAGTGCATAAACCATGGCAAGGTCCTGCCCTTCCTTCCAGGGACTTCTGTGGCAGTTAGACCGTCCTGGCCTGGACTGGTTTCTTCCCCAGACTGAAGAACCCATTTCCTTGACCTAAGGATGTCACTCTAACCTTGCGATCCTGGGCCAGGCAGGCCTGACCGTGTGTAGCCTTTCACAGTGCTAGGCTGTGCTTTGTAAGAGTGTAGCCATCATCAAGGGGTTTCTGTACCCTCTATGGGGGAGGACCACACCATGGCCTCTGCCTGAGCTCTCCCTTCCTGAGGCTTCTCCAGGAGGAAGGGCCGCCCCTCACTGAGCATCCATCCCAACAGTGGGATCATTTCCCTGGACTTCAGACCAGGCAGGGCAGAACGTGCCAACACTGCGGACCCAAGACGTCCCTACAGCCTGGAGCGGTGCTTCCTAAAGTGAAGGGCCATCCACAGCACCTGGTCCCCACAAGAGCCCTCTTCCACCCCCAGGAGCACAGCCCCTCTCCCAACCCTGGCACCTCCTCGCCAGTAATGGGACGGTGGACAGAGGAGGCTCAGCCTCTGTCGTCTCAGGGACTATTACTAATTTGGAACCAGTAACTCATAGGCAGCTTTTAGAACTGCCTGGCACGCTGTAAACACCCAGTCTTCACTACTGTCAGGCAAGTGCATCCAACTCAGGCACAACTTGAGAATCACTACCCCTGGTAATTTACCAAAGCTTTCAGGGAAGCCTTCTTGCCCCGCCTCTTCAGAGCCTGAATAAAGTGGAAAGCAAAACCACATATGATCATTTTGTTCCCTTGTCTGGCACTAGAGGATAAGCAATTTGGCCCCCCTGTCAGTGGGGCAGGTGACCTGCATGGTGCCTTGCTTTCCACCCCTGGATGCAGAGGGTGCAGGAAGTTCTTAGCCTACGGGGAGGATGGGAGTGGCCATCAGCACCGCTGCAAAGGTTCTGGTGGTGTCTGTTTCCACTGAGCTCCTGGTGATGCAGCTCTGTGAGTCCTTTGGAAATAATAGCGAGAGACTAGACTTTGGCAAAAACAAACACAGCCATACCTTGATGCAAGTTCTGTTCCAAACCATCCAATGACATGATTATCACAGTAAAGCAAGTCACACAAATGTTTTGGGTTCCCAAAAGCTGTGTTTACTGTGGCCTATTAAGTGCGCAACAGCATTATGTCTAAAAACCGCACATACCTTAATTTAAAAACGCTTTACTGCTAGAAAGTGCTGACGAAGAGATAGGAAGCGACCACATGCTGTTGTAAAAATGGCACCAGTTTTGTGAAAAACAAAGTATCTGCAAAGTGCAATGAAGCGAGGGATGCCTACAACTGAAAAAATAAAATAAAACGGAGCAGAACTTGAGGTCGTGCTTCATTTCCCTGCGTGAGATCAGCTTCCACCGCATCATTTTAGACACAGCTAGTGAAACCCATTGGGATCGGTGCCACCTCCCTGTGTGATTATTGCTGTGAAAATAAACAGCCTCCTAGATTAAAGCGGCTAAGCTGGGGCCCTGGGAGAAACTGCGGAGGCAGCTCCTTTCTCTCTACAGCAGGGCCTGCAGGGGATGACCACCTATGAGTCGGGGGTGGGGATGAGGGTTCTTCAGGTTTCTGCCACTCCATCATCTTCTGGAACAATCTTTGGCAGCACGGCACAGCTTACACCATGACCTACATTGACAAAGAGCTTGCTGTTTTTACTCTCTGACCCGCAGCATCAATGTCCAAAGGAAATTAACTCCTCTGCAGAAATAGGAAGTCAAGAATGATTCATCGTAACAATTCCAGAAGCTTCTCTTCTGATGAAAAGTGCTCTCTGTGCCTGTGCTCCCGGCGTGCGGGCACAGGGCTGGCTCTGCAGAGCCTCCTCTTTCCTTCCCCTGGGCTTTTGTTTTACTTAAAACTTCCTGATGCTTCTCCATCAGCTGTTAACTCTAAGGGCCAGACTCAGCCCACGCACCACTCAGGTTCCTCAAGAGGGCTCAGTGCACCCAGATGGGAGTGTCTCTGTGTTAGGAAGCCTGCTCTCTGCCTCTGGGTAGCAAGAACATTTCTGAAAAGCACCTTTGACAGTCGTCAGAGCTAGCTCTCAACATTTGTAGGAAAGACTGCATTTTTGTCACCAAATAGGATCTTTGATTTATTTATTTTTTTTTTTTTTTACACTGATTGCATTTGTTAGGTAAAGTCCCTCTTGCAATCATGTCTTGCCCCCAAAAGGTGTGGCACACACCAAGGCCCCACCCCCTCCCTCCTTCCCTCTCTCTGCTCTTCCTTTCCCCACCCCTCCCTCCTTCTTTCTCTCTCTGCTCTCCCCTTTCCCCACCCCCACAGTGCCCTTAATTGTCATTAATTGTCCTCATATCAAAATTGAGTACATAGGATTCATGCTTCTCCATTCTTGTGATGCTTTACTAAGAATAATGTGTTCCACTTCCATCCAGAAGTCTCCATTTTTTTTAATGGCTGAATAATATTCCATGGTATACATATACCACAGCTTGTTAATCCATTCCTGGGTTGGTGGGCATTTAGGCTGTTTCCACATTTTGGCGATTGTAAATTGAGCTGCAATAAACAGTCTAGTACAAGTGTCCTTATAATAAAAGGATTTTTTT